>QVOA01010788.1:0-22783 GCA_014825685.1 Pseudomyrmex cubaensis | reverse complement strand
GATATATATATATATATATATATATATATATATATATATATATATATATATCAATATGTATGTATGTATGTGTGTATATATATATGTATTCCGATATTGCGCAAGACGAGCACGGGAACGTAGATTGCGCAACGCAAGCGAGGCTGACACGTGCGAGAGGTGGACGAGTTAGGAATCGATACGAGTTTAATCTCGCGCTGGCGAGAAGAGACCACTGGTTTCTCTCTATTCGACGAAACCAGATGCGGTATTGCACGTACGTACGTACCTACGTACGTGCGTGTACACGCAATGTCATCGATGCATTCGAAATAGCAATCAGCTGTGGTGCAAGTTGCAAAGCGGAGTCGCTTCTCTTACGTCGTCGCGCCCAAACCGCGTAATAGCATCGCATAAATCGCATTTCTCATGCGTATGAGTACACATGTATGTCGCAATAATTTGCAATAACGTACAAATTGATTTTGAAAAATCGATTTATCTGTGCGCGATTCTTTTTCTCGCGCCTGCAAAGTTCATAAATGAGACTAATTTAATTCAGAGATAGCGAGAGAATTGTACATTAAAAATTAACATTACATAAAACTAAAATATTTCGATCAATCTCGTCGAATCGTTGAAATGTTTTGTTTGAAATTTTTATGAGATTTTTCAAAGTTTTAACATTTCTCTTAATATACAAAAGATTTTTCATTTGTCTTGATTTAAACAGAGAAAGTTCGAACGTAGTTAATTAATTCCTCGAAATATCTCGGGTATTAAATTTTGTGTTCGTCTCAAGCTAATAAATAAGGGATTCTTGGGATTAGGGATAAACGGCGTCCCGAGCAAAATCGCGGATAGTTAATTAGGCAACACTTTTTACGACTACGGACACGACATCGAGGCGTAATTACTCGATTAAAATTAAGTAGACACTGTTATCTGAACGTCGCAAGCGTCGTAAACTTTCAACGCACACGCGATTCGTGCGTCCGCAAAATAGCAGCTTTCTCTTCTCTCCTCTCTTTCTTGTCGTTATGTGTACAATGTGTTAAAGGCGTTATTTACAATGCGCTATTATAATACCGCGACGCGTACCTCGGCTCGATTTCGTGCCGTTTGTCCACGTTTGTTGCACACGTAATACGATAATTCGCGTAATTACACGTTGCCAGGTTCGTCCATTATATAATCGCCATTAAACGGTTATAAATGTCGCATTGTCCCGTTAGCAACTTATATAGAAAACTTACATCTATGATAAAAAAAAAAAAAAAAAAAAAAAAAACAAAGACAAATGTAGGAAATAAAGTCCATGAGTTATTTCTGTTTTTATAAGTATTTAAACGAAAAAGAAACATAACAAGAATATTTTATAAAAAATGAAATATTAAAGGGCCAATAAGATCCTAGACACGGGTGTGTGAAAAATTAGGATTTATTAAAATAATTGTAACGTTTCGATCCAGAATTTGGATTATCTTCAAATAATAAAGTTCTGTAGAAATCAAAGTGATTACAAACGAATTAATATATATGAAGTATATAAATTCAATATATAAATAAAAATAAGATTAATGAAAACTTACAAAATTACAACAGAGTTAAAACGTCAAAAGACTTGTTCATTATTTTAATAAATCCTAATATGTCACACACCAACACCCGTGTTTAGGCTCTTATTGGCTCTTTAATATTTCATTTTTGATTATTTCTTTGAGCCTTCTTACTTCTTTCTTGATTTTATAAAAACTGTTTATTTAAGGAAACTTTATCAAAATAGTTAGAATTATTTTTGCTTGTAGAAGAAGTTGAATATGAAAGCACGATGAAAGCAAGATCAACTTATATATCAACTTTTGAAGTTCGTGTAGTATCTTTATTTATAAGCTCCGCCTTTTGTTTGTTTACGAAATATTCCCCGTATATTTTAGAATTGCTGACGCACGATACGCGTGTCGCTACGAAGTTAACTTTTTTATCGCGGAGATGACGATTGTTCTGTCGCGTGTGTGTAAATGTCAGAGGATACCACGGTCTGTGACGGGTAGTTATCTGCATTATCGGGAATGCGGCTCGTCTTCCGTTCCTGTCCTATATATAAAAAGAACAAGACAGTGTGACTAAAACATATATATTTTTTCTTTGATGTTTTTTTATCGTAACATTAGTTTTTAGCGTATAATATAATTTAATTTCTAGTTCCCGAAATTTTAATCTTTTGCACTTCAATAATAATCACACACACACACACAAAATAATAATAATCTAAGCGCCGAAGAAGAATTTGGAAATTTTTTTTCACGAACCGTTTTATTTTTATTTTTATTTTTATTTTTTTTGTTATTACACGTATAAAGTCGCAGCTGTGTTTCTGCGTTGTTTTTTCATGAAAAAGAGTTGACTAGAAATCAAAGAAAGTGTGCACCTTGTGCAGTCGATCGGTTTTGAGGATCAATCGATTCGCGACTTCTGGAGTCGGTCCAATATTCGTGACACGGCGGAAACCGTTCTGTATAAACGATGCCTCTCGCGGGTTTTCGCGTTCTATCGAGCGAACGGCGGCGGAAGCGCTGCGGATAAAGCGAACGAGAACTCGATTTCGTTGAGCGCTTCCCCGAGTCATGCCCAAGGGCGATCCCCTGGTGTACACGGTGTCTCGGCGATAAGCTGAGCAAGCCGAGGTCGGAATAAAAGCGAGCTTTTGACGATTTAATACGACGATGTAATAAAAATGCAAATTGAGATATTGTGTTTTTGTTTTTAACGAAAAAGACACACACCTATTTGACAAATTTTCTACAATATACTTACAATAAAGTGACGTAAACAAAAGCTGCTTTAATTTAATGATGTGATGCTGTTTAGTGAAGTTTAAATATGTAGCGTCAATGTTTTTTTCTTTTTTTTTTCAATGAAAACTTAATTTCGAATAAAAAAACATTTGAGAATAAATAACACAAAAATATATACCTATATGGAAATAAAAACGCGGAAGACTTTCTTTCAGAGAATTCATGCATTTCTCGCCGAATAATATTCTGTCTCGTCCATATGTTTCCGTGGTGCTCGTACGAAATAATTCTCTTAGGGACGGTTCACGTTTCTCGTATTATCACCCGAAAGAGCGAGCTTTAGGAACGCCCGGGAACGTGGCGAAGATCGTCTCTATCGTCTGGCTGAGTTTCTCTCTGTCCCGAGTAAAAGAGAAAATGAGAGAAAGGTAGAGCCCGAAGATCGTAGATCTCGCTTTTGGCTTGATTACGCGATAAAACACGCCGTGAAACGAAGAGGCGAGCGAATATTCTTGGAGTCGAGCGCCATGAATAAAACGCGTCGAAACGACTTCTCGAATCGAATTTTCTGCCCGGTTTGTTTATCACGTGCCGTCCGCCTGTCTATTCGTCTACTAAAACCAAAAACGTTGTAAAAAAACATGTTTTCTTCCTTCCCTCCCGTCTCTCTCTCTCTTTCTTTCTTCCACTTCCTTTCTGTTTATAAAGTATCGCTGGAACGAAGTAAGTCGTAAATTGCGGATCGAGTGTATCGTTTCAAAGACTGTTGCAATTTTTCGCCTGAATAATTCGAACGAATTTTGTCATGATGCACGTTTGTTTCTTTCTGTGTTTCTCATATAATTTTCTATCGATGCTGTGAACATATACTTGGAACACTTGTCCGGTAATGTGTATTGTCACTTGCAATCAAAGTTGGTTCCGACTCGATACCCTCGCACGAGAATGTCCGAGATGCTCGGCGTTTAATTGAATTTGCCTGCGACAAGGGACGCGATCGCATCGCCTAATAGAACGCGTGTCTGTGTTTCACGAGAGGCTCGCATTAGTTCGGGATTCTCTGTGTATTCGGGATATACAGTTCCTTTTTGAAGCGGGAATTAATTAAATTTGATCGAGTTTCACTCGAGTTTTCACCGCTAAACGATATCAAAGACGCAATAAATAATTTATTATTTCTTGTTTCAGGCAGAAGAAAAAGAACACTTCGGACACGCGGACGTCTTTGCATTCGTATTAACGTGAGTACTGTTTATAAAATTCTTTAAACAGATAGCTAGATATAGATAAGTTTATTGTTTTTCTAAGAGTTACAATTTTTAAAATACAAAGAAAAAGAAAAGAAAACTAACTTACTTGTTATATTACAATCATCTTATGCTTACGTACTACTTTAATACCTATCTTACAAATTACTGTACTATTTACGCATTTCTATACGATCAAACACACACACATACACACATGTTTGCCTTTCATTTTTTTCTTTTTCTTTACCTAGCTTAGCGACCTCGTTATTTTTTCCATCTCTCAATCTACTTGCCGCACGCCCCAATCTACCCTTGCCTCTTTCTTTCACCATCCTATTCCTACTTTCCATTCCGTAAGCTCGCAAATACGACTTCCGTTTCTGTTTACTATTTTCTGCTCCATACATTTTGTTCCACTCTTTCTCTCTTCTCTTTTATTTCATTCCTCATTCACTTTCTTTTATCCTTCCTTTCTCTCTCTCTCTCTCTCTTTTACGTACACGTATTCTTTACTCTTTCATTCTTTTCTTTTATACCATTTCTCTTACTTGCTCTTTCTCTCTTTTCTTCTCTTCCTCTCTCTCCTTTGTCCTCTCATTTGCATTCATTTTTTCTCCCTTTTTTTTCATCCTTTTTTTCCCTGTCTTACTTAAAGTTTTCTTCCATCCTTAAAATAATTTTTTTCTTCATTTTATCTTTACTTCCCCTCAATTTGAACTCTTTCTTACTTTTGATTTAAACTTTCTCTCTTCTCCTCTATTTCTCCTAGATTCCATTGTATTTTTCTCTCTCTTTCCATGTTAAATCATCAACTATTCTTTTCATTCTTCCTTTTAATTTCCTCTTCTATTATCCTTTCTTTTCTGAGCTACACTATTTAATTCTACTATCATCATACATTCTTCTTCCCCTTCACCTACTCTAATCCTCTTTTCAATCTCTACTTGCGCTCTTATTTCATTCAGAAGTTTCTCCATTTTCTCTCTCTCTCTTTTTTACCTTTTATCTTTAGTTCTTTTATTATTATATTTCTCTCTCTCTCTTCTCCCTTCTTGACTTTTTTCTCTCTAATTTTTTTATTCTTTCTTTTATTCTTGTTTCTACTTATCGACATCCTCTCTATTTACCTTTTCTCTTTTCTATCTATATCCTCTTTTTCTCTTAATTTTTCTTCTACTACCTTTACTCTTTTCCATTGTTTCTCTAATAATGCTATTTTATGTTTTAATACTTTCTTCTTTTTTTTTCTACTCCTTTTCTTTCTTTATTCTTTGCGATTACACCTTCGCTTCTCCTTGTTCACTTCTAAATCTTTACTATTTTTATTTCCCCCCTTTTTTTTAACAATCTTTCCTTTATTTCTCTTCAACCTTTCCTCTGTTTCCTCTATCCAATTCTTTTTCAGACACGGTTCTCCCATATTCTTTTTTTCTTTTCCTATCACCTCTATCTTTTCTCCTTTCTTATTTTTTTCTTTAGCTCTCTTCCTTGTCAAAATTCCCGCCTTTTTCTACCCGCCGCATTCCGAACCACACTCTCCATTCAGTCTCGCTTCTACTCTTTTCTCTACTCTTGTCCCCAACTCTCCTATCTCACTTCTTTTCTCTTAACTACTCTATTTTTTCCTTTTCTAACGCTTCTTCCACATTTCTTTTCTCTTACACACATTTTCACACTCTATCCACCATTCTTTTTTTTTTCTCTCTAACAGTCGCCTCACTCATTTATCGCTTTTCACATCGACATTCATCACCACATCGAAAACGGAAGTCCGCTATTCTAAATAAATAACTCAAATTACTTTTGTTGAAACGTTAAATTTTGCATTCAATAAATGTCTATGTAATTCTTGCAAAATACTTCAAAGAAACGGAATTTACTACAATTTTGAACAAAAAATTTGAACGTGAAATTCCGCGATGAAAAAATATGCGATTTTGAATGGAAAAGTGCGAGTCAACTAACTCTATCTCAGAGATCAAGTTATTGAGATCTTCTATCTGAAAATTATTGACTCAACTGCGTATTTTTTTCCATACGATCCTCTCGACGTTACGTGCGTATCAAATTGATAAAAGTATTTATATGTCTCGTAAAAAGGATCTGTCAGTTGCCCAACAAAGGACAAATGGATACGAAATCCTCCATGAGAATCTAATCTTCGAAATGGCACGGCAAAGTTCGGACGATCTCGCGACGAGTACTTTCTTATAATACCTGTCGGACGCTTTTCGTCGGAACTTTTCTGTCGTTTTTTTTTTTTTTTTCTATTTCTTTCCATTTCGCTCGATTGACGAAAGTTCTCTCGTCCCGGAGAAAATCCAGGCTCGATTGTACAATCGCTCCGTTCGAACGAATCTGCTCGTTCTCCGATTCTCTATTCCGCCTGCGCGTAATAATACCAACTGACTCCGTTCCGATAAAAATCACGATATATCTTCGCGCGAAAAAAATACCGTCCCGATACGACGGTAACGTAAACTGTCGTCAACAAGGAATTAATTTGTCTTCGAGAATAAACTCTGGTAGAATTGTGTTCTTTTTTTTGTTTTTTTGTTATCCTTGTAAGGTACGTAAGTACGATTGTTCTTGTTCATATTATTTCTAGACCGAATTTGCATTTTTACCGACTGATGTTTGTTGCAACACACGCGTTGTTTGAAATCGCACATTAAAGTCCTTAATGTCTTTCGAACATTTCACGTTGAAGATTCCATTACTCACGGCTTCAGCTCCGACTCAGAATTATCTGATTTCGTTTAACATTTCCTAATAATTTTGCTTCAAGAATGTTGAATGTGACGTTTCGCACGCATAATTCACACATTCATTGTCAAGGAACTTCCTCTAATTTAAGTTGTAATTAGCGCTAGACGTGCGAAACAAACGTTCTTCTGTTATTGCCGGTGTCGCAACAAATTGAAACGCGCGTCGAAGCGTAGTCGCTTGACAAAACGCGCTATTGTACGCGCGCGCGCGAGAATTGTAGAATGCATATTTCGTTTCTCGCCGAGTTGTCGTTTATATCTCGCGGAGATTTCGTAGTTTCGCAGCGACAACGCGGAAGCGCACGAATCTGGAGATTAAAGCGACGAGCACAATGCGCCGTAACGGTCCGTCGCACGAGTTCAGTAAGCTCCATAAAACTTTCCGTCGCTGGGAGGATTTTCTTTTTTTTCTTTTTTTTTTTTTAATATTTTGTAAGCCGCTTTAAGATTTTTGCTTTTTCACGTCTGCGCGAAGAAGACACGTATACTATGATAATAAATCTTCCCGCGAGATGAGAAATACTTCGCAGAAAAATAACCTTGGCTATTATATTCCGCGGATGCAACGACGAGGAAAAAAAAAAGTTTCGCGCTAAATAAGGACCGGAAAGGTGTATAAATAACTCAGGTATTACGTAACGCGCGTTATGGAAGGATGTCCATCTTTTTCGAGTTGCAATTTTTAATTTAAACGCCAGACAAAGATTACACGCTCGTTTCTTGCCAGACAATCGCGACGCGTTCTCCGGAGCGTGAAAAAAATTGCGTGCACGGCCGCTTCACAAAGAGAGAGAGAGAGAGAGATGCTTTATCTAGCGCGGTCTACACGTATATTATAAGTATATTTTATAATATATGCTCACGAGCAATATATTGTCGTGTCTCGTAATCGTTGTGTGACTACACAACGTGGATTCTTTAGCCACAATTTTGTCGTGACTGAATATTCGTTCGTTCGTTCGTTTGTCCGTTCGTTACGTGCAATTTGCGATAATATATCGCGCGATATTACTGTCTGTATAGCTGCTACAATTATCCTTATGAAATCGTCCTTCACTTTATCGAACAAATTTCTGAACGCTAGATTATATCAGAATGATTTGCGTCGTAATTATACAAATCGGATTTAATTTGCATCCTTTCAATCGCGACTATGATCCATCGAGAAAATTCTTTTTTTATCTATCCGTTAACAATTTTTCCTATTCTTTAAATAAATATTCATAAATCTACAGTTGAAATGTTGAATTATTTATAGAGTAGATCTGCATTAATGGCATCTGTTTTTTTTCCTTTTTCGATATTCTCGAGTTCTCGTTATCAACACGTGCAATTCTTCGGTTGCTACAATTCTTGTGCGTGCGCGCGCGCGTGTGTGTTTCCTTTTGTACTTATTCTGTATATATATTCACGACCGGCGTCGTTGAATATTCACCGCGGCTTATCAGCAGGCGCATTAGAGGCGCTTGGGAAATCGTTCGGGCGGGACGGAAAATTAGCGTTTCCCGTGCGTACTCTCGTCCGCACGCAGAAACCATCGCCGCCGTGCTCCCGGGGATTAACTCGAGCGCGCGAGCGTAGAAACTCAACAAATCGCGATTCCCGTGCATTCCGAGCGAAAGATCCGCTCTCTCGCCTGAACTCACACGTTACCGAATGATATTGTGCGAGCACGATGACAAGCATTATCTTCAAGAATGCACGGATCCTCGTCGTGTACGGACGCGTCGCCTTTAAATGCATGCACGAAACACACACACATTCATACTGCTGCGCACACGAGCCTACGGACTCGTAATTCATAAATAATTGATGCTGACATTGTGCGATGGTCACGCGATCTTGATCGTGTCATCCGCTTTTTGCCTCAAACGGCGGCGGCCTCCGCGCGCCTGTCCCTGTTCCGAATCTATCGAGACTCGCTATCTCGGCCATTGGCACAGAGATTTGCATGGGCCGGGTTATGGACATTGTGTGTCAAAATGCAGTAACTGATACCACGGACTGCGGAGCTGCTTTAATGCCGATGGATATCAGTGACGAATAGTTTTAATCCTTTCTATAGATATATCGAGTTGATATTCTTGTACAAACTCGCAAAGTTCATCACGTACGTGTGTGTGTGTGTGTTCCAGTTACTCAATGCATATATGAACTGCGCTAGATCTTATCGAATTAAAAAAAAAAACTAATTTGTTAAAGGGATTTTTTTACATATTTTTCTCTGATGAAACGGCAGTGGAAAAAGCGCCGGTAACAATATATTTGAATATTATAATAGAAATTATATTAATAATGTGTATTAATAATGTATATAGCATTTTATAATTAATATTATTTGTATCATATTGTATTTTTTTAATATTATTGCGTGTAAACTCGAATAGGTTAAATCGTGAACTTTTTATTCTTTGTAATATTTTATGTTACATTGTGTCCATCATTTCGATAGGGTAACACTCTGTGACAAAAGCGATAGTGGTGCGGTTTGAGCTTTGCCTGAATCAAGTGAACAATTTCAATCTTTCACGAGCACGACGGGGTGCCGTCGCGCCACCCGCAGCGCGATATCACAGGCACTCGTGTGTTCACCAATTAGTTATTGAAATATGGCGAGAGTTGCGCTCGCCGTTTCAGATCGACATTCATTCGAAAGCTATCAAAGAGCTCACTTTCGACTGCAGCCGCACGCGTATAGAGAAACAAAAAAAAAAAAAACACACACGCATGAAAGGGTAGTAGCGATTTGCGTTTCGATCGTGACGGGCCAAATCGCGTATCATCGCGTCGTCATTTATGCCCAGATGGGCTTTCAAAACCGCGCGGAGCGAGTTTTACGGGATAACGCGCTATCGCGCGCGTGCCAAGCTCTCTCATCGTAAACCACCCGCACAATTTCGTTGTATTTGAGATAGGAAAGTTTCACCGATCGACTTAAGATATGCGCAACGTTAATTGTTTTCTCGTTTTATTGGTTTCGCTGATTCTCTCTCTCTTTCTCTCGCGGTGTATGTACGTTTGCGTCGACCGACACACCGTTCGTGTCAGACACACAGTTTGAATCGAAAGCGCATGCATGTTTTAGCGTTTCAATCAGAACTTGTCAGAACTTCGCCAGGAGTCTGGCGCGATGAATTATTCAAAAAATAAGTCATTTGGTCTAAGGCGACTCGCGAGAGAGAGAGAGAGAGTGTCTCGCATTTCGATCTGATTTAAATAAAACTCGAGCTCATCCTTCTTACACACACATATCGTGCGCAAAAGTAACTTTTTGTCACAAGATGGAAAAAGTAAGAAGAGATAAGAACCGAATGGATGTATACAAAATGAAGCACTATACGTAAAAAGTTTTTATATTTTTACATTTTCCATTTGAAAGTACGTTTTTCAATTTGAAAGTACTTTGCATCTCTGGACAGTTTTTATCTACACTGTGCGATTTATTTGTGAGAAATATTGACGATTTGCACGTTAAATAAACACAAGCGTTAGCTTGCGGTTATGTATGTACTGCAGTTATTAGCTATGCGTGGTAGTGCCGATAAAAACTAATTACGCGTCCGTCATTGAATAGTAATTTTACACAAATTATTAGCATACAAATTATATATCCCGTGCGATATTGAAAATTTTCGAAAATATTTGAACTATTTATCGCAAAACGGGTCGTGTTATTTTATTGCGGGAAATGATGTCGAAGTAATATGCACGTATACACACACATACACAAATATTTTATATTTCACGAAAAACTCCATCTCCGCAGAAATGTTTGAAAATATCTTCAAAAACACGTGAAAAATGGGAAATATAAAAAGATAACCTTTCGTAATATATGAGTCGATATATTTACTTGATCGGAATTGTTTATTTTGGAAAAAAAAAAGTTTAAATTTCTCTCTCTCAAAAATAAAAATAAAAACAAAAAAAAGTAGGAAAGAGCTCTAAAGCGACGCAATTTCTGGAAGTCTTATAGCAAAGTGCAGTAAATATTTAGCATGTACATATATAAGCGAGAATTTATTTAAATATGATTCTCCATGGCTAGAATATAACAAGCGCAGAAAGTTTTTTCTCACGACAATGAAGAGCTCCCGTGAGTCGGTCTTTCTTGTCTTTTAAATTCATAAGGTATGACTGTGCAACAACTGCGCGCAGCACAGCGTGATGTATAATAAAGACAGACGCCGCGAAGTTCGCTTGTAAAAAAAAAAAAAAAAAAAAAAAAAAAAAAAAAAAAAAAAAAAAAAAAGAAGTCGATTTTCTTGATATGATTTTTGTTTTACTCCGTCGATTAATTTCCATTAGGAAAAGTACGGATCGATATATTAAAGAAGTCGATTGTTTTCGGATGATCCGTCTTCGACTTTTTTCTAATTAAATGATAACAGCACTTTGTGCGAAATTACTCGCTAAAAGCATTTATACTTTTTCTTGTTTTGTCTCAAGCGACAAATATATTTTGTTCTCGTTTTCTTATTATGTCATTGCAGACTGGAATCGTTTTGCGTTATTGTAATACACCGTCGTGCAATAGAGAAATAAACGATTTGCAGTCTTCGAGATTCCAATGTTACTTTACGAATATCTAATTTAATATTTTTATCGAATCTTTTTTCCCCTTCGGAGAGTTTAGCGGACTTTCCTCTCTCTTCTTTTCTCCTCTCTTCCTTTCTCTCTCTCTCCTCTCCGATGAGAACTTCTTAAACTAATATTCGTCCGCTTTTGGCGCACAGATTTACGCGATTGACGTGGTTGCACAAATTTTTCCAATCACGTCGGTCTAACACGGGCGAATGATAAAAATCCGCTTTCAATAGGGAAATTGAATTCCTATGTATGGTGGCGAGGGACGAGAGAGGGGAAAGTGAGCTTTTACAGCTGGCGATACGCGTCCCGGGAGGATGTATTGCGCGTACTCGTCGTAACGACTGGGGCGATAGTGCAACGCGCGTGATCTGAGGTTACGGTTTTATACTCGTAAAGGCTCTCCGGTATAGAAGCCGCACGAAACGCTCGATAACTGAAATCCGATGAGCCTCTCGGTTCTGCCGGTGGCGCTTACCGAGTTGCCTCGTTAAAGTTGGCGAATTTCAGCAGCCGCGAGACGGAGTTTGATACAGGAGAGAGAAAGAAAGAGAGAGAGAGAGAAAAAAAACAAAGATACAATAGCGAAACAATAGCTGCTGCTTCTGTCGTAATTTCGAGTTCATCACTCGCACGTGTGTCTCATAGATGACGACGGAATTGACTGCGGGCTTTGCGGATTGTCGTCGTGTTGCACGAGATAATCGAAGACTGAATCACTTTATGCCGTCAGAGCAGCTGGTGTGCAACGGTAGAGATTGCTTCATCATCATAGTCCTCACAATTTCACACACTGCGATTGGCAATAAACAGATTCGTTCTCGCAAACAAGAATAAAGAAAAAAAAAAAAAAAAAAAAAAAAAAAAAAAAAAAAAAAAAAAAAAAAGTGAGACTAATTATATTTAAATGACGATTTTTATTTTTCGACTGCGAAAGAGATGAAGATGATTCGGTTTAAATAGTAATTTTCTCATTGTCTCAATGTGGGAAGATTTTTAACAGACTCAACTTTGGAAATGTACATTGCTAGCAAGTAGTTTTCTTTATGTAATTTAAAAAAAACATTTAATATATATATATATATATACATACAAGCGAAATTTACCAAGCAAGCGATCGATTAAGGTCATAAATGATTATATTCCGCCTGCGATAGCACGTTGATGGTGCGTGAACAGAGTTCACAAGCTTATTAGAAGGTTAATTAGGCATTTAGTGTGCCGATATAACGCACCCACGTCCATTGTATTAAGAGTATTCAATTTGTTTCGCATTTATTATTACAATATACATAATACGCGGTCCGAATTATGATTGTGGAATATGAGCGCTCTATGGTCCCGCGCGTATGGCTTCAGTCAGTTTTCTAAAAGTACATCGAGCGCGGCACGAACAACTTGACGACAATGAGTATCGACAATCCTCACGAAGCACTCAGCTCGCGTCTCGCCGAGTTTCGTATTTCGCGATAGCCGATAACCGAAATCGAATAGAGCCGCGAATGGAAGTTCTTTCAAGGTTTATCGTCTAAGTTGAATTATTTTTGAAAGTTCTTAGAGAAAGTGAATGAGAAAGATTATACATCATTAATATATTTCATTCTTAAATAATTAATATCGATATTTTTAATTTTACTTAAGCTTGTTAAAATATTTGAAGCAAAACATGTGCAAATTGATTGGATTCTTTTAATTCCGTAATTTTGTAGCTCGCAAAATTGCGAACAAAACCAAAGTAGCTTGAAAAAGAAAGACAATCACATTTTTCATCGCTGGTTCTCTGAAAAATCTCAGAAGACATCTCGAAGCATCTTGCGCGCAATGGGATTACATATCTTGGTCGCGAGCGTCTGAATAACTATAAGCTTTTTCGCGATACATTATTCTCAACGTCGTTGCCTCAAAGAAACTCGGTGTCTTCTATTGAGGTTTACTGTCGGATTCAATTTCGCCTTCGCGTAAAAGTAACCGTTCTTCCACCGATGTTTTTTTTTTTTTTTTTTTTTTTTTTTTTCTGCGATACCGCATAGTACAAATAGATGAGATTCGAAAATAATACCGACATACAAGATGTCTCACATTCGCACGGTTTTTTCACTTTACGTTTTCTTCTGTGAAAATTTAATGAGGATCGCAATTCTTCAATTTCAAATTTTCAAATGCTCGGCATTAAGTTATGTGCCGACTGAATAATTGAAAGCACACACACAATCTGAATCTTTCTGCTTTAGACTAGGAGCTTCGATCTGTTTTAATTCAGGCAAAAAATTATTTCCTATCTATATAGAAAATAATTGCCGTGCAATAGATATAGCAACAGCTTTTATCCGAGGCAAGGGACGGTGACTTACGCTCCAATAACTTTCAGGCCTGCGCCGAACAACAAGTTATTGTCACCTCGTCTCCATAGTTGCTATACATGTTGTTTAAAAATACACGTTGTATTATTGCAAATAAAAGAAAAAAATACTTCTGAGGTAGAAAATAGGCAGATTGGAGTCCAAACACGGTTGTTAGTGTGTCAAATGATTATGAATTTATTATTAAATGATTACAGACGTTGTATACATTGAAAAGGACTGAAATTACGGTCTGTACTTATTTAATAATAAATTCATAATCATTTGACACACTAACAATCGTGTTTGGAAAAAAAAAAAAAAAAAAAAAAAACTAGAAAAAGAAATCAATAAGAGACACAAACGCTGTTATTGTTGCGTCAAAAAATAATCTCTACATATTGATACGTGTCATATTTTTCGCACACTGAGAGGTTCGTATTTACGAATCGGGCACGTACGTATCGCTGCGCAAATTGAAACGGACACGTACGAAAAGCAAACATTTCGAAGCAAGTTAAATAACTTACGGATATTTTTGCCCGATCCGGTTTTTATGTAAAGCCGATATTTTGTGCGCTTATCGAGACGATTAGTGTCAGAAATGTATACTCCGTCAAGACTGATCGATTCGGCAAAAATATTTAACCTGACGCAGCGCAAACTCTTCTCAGTTATAAGTAGTGTTTCTTCTGACGCGTGAGCGGCGGATATATCGCAGCGGTGGAAGAAGGCAATCAAGAAACCGAGTTGGCGTAAGTTTCGCATTTCTTGTCTGTAAAGAGCAAGGTTCGTACGTTCCGACTTTTCTCGCGATTTCTTTTGAACTTTTAGCTCGACTATCAGTGTCACAGAGAATGTATTCAACGTATGTATATACGCAGAACGCGACTGTCGTTACGTCGACAGATACGACGCTATCTCTTCCTCTTCTGTGTCGGAGCAATGTATAACGCGCACATATATATTTTTTTGACGGAACTCGGAGGAGACAGAGAGTGTAAAAAAAAAAAGTATTAAAGTTATTCGCGAAATATTCGCAACGTCGTTATTTAGGCGTCTGCACGGAATACGAGAGATTTTCTTTGATATCTAGCCAACGTGTCTTTTTTTTGCAATGAAAGCTTAAAATATTTTATGGAAGAGTAAATTGGATATTTCATATTATCTAATCATCTTTACATTCATCATTATATATATTTCAATATATTTACGAGATACAAGCGTCCTGTATGAATTTTCGAATTGAATTTTATTGGAACCTCCGTGTGTATTAATTTACACATTTAAAAACTTTATGTTTGTACGTAATAACATCCGGCATATTGGCCCGTATCGACCCTAATACCTAGTTGATTATTTAGTTCGCATTGAATTGCAGATGCGAGGATACGGAGTGAAAAATAACAATACGCGCGCACGCAGACCACCAGAACGGGACGATAGAATTAATTTTTCATTAACAAGATAAATTATTTACATTGATAATGTAAAGGAATGTAGAAATAATGAGACTTCGCGCATGTGAAACGCGCGGGCGTGTTCGACGTTGTATTGCTCGTTGCGCCCGAATCAAAAGCCCAATTATCATTCTAGAGTAAAATAGCATGAAATTTCCAATTGGATTAAAATACTACGAGCGACGAGCACATGAGCGGTGTTTGAAATTACAGCATTCCGCGCGCGAAGTGAATCTCTTATCATTGCATATATCGCGGGCACCGTCGGAATTTCAGTACGGTTTTGTGAACACACACGTATTGAACGGTGTATATACGCGATATTACGGAAAGCGAGTATGATGAGAGAGAGTGAAATTTGCAAAATTAGTTTATTTGATTACTGCCATGTTTATATTTTACAAAATCTAATCAAGTGAAAAATTAGCGCCTGTTTATTATTTACAAAACATTTAACGCGGGAAAAGCATCTAAAAAATTCAATACTTCTCTTGGATTTTTAACTTGGAAAAGAGAAGAGTCTCTTTTGTTTATTTTGTGTTTTTAATAAAAAAAAAAAAAGAAAACTTTCTGATGCGGCTCCCAGAAAAATTCTTTCAAAAAGTAATTTATATATCTTTTAGTTCAGCCGCGGGGGAAAAAAAAATGGACTTTATGTACGCGCGAAATGAAATGTGTGTTATATAGCCGGAATGACATACTGTAGATGTGTATGTATTTTGATTCAAAACATGTTTTGCGACACGACTTGAAATTCTCGCGCGGTCGCCGTCGCGTACACGCGTTTATTGCGAGGTTGCTTCATAAATTCCGAATGATTTATCAACGACGGTACGGTTGATACATATCGTGGAACATTATAAAAACGAAAACCGTTGTTTTTTTTGCCACGTGACAGTTGTGAGCGATCGGACACGTCCAGTGTGTGTGTGTATGTCATCCGATTCTAAGCTCGAATTAATGGCTCCTTTGTGAAAACGTTTGCAAAAACTTCCAACCGTTTATCGCGTTATCTTTTGTAAGAGATAAAACCTTTGCACAAATTTACTTTGTCATCGTTAAACACATCGTTAAATACATTGTGCGGCTTTTGTTGAATTTATTATATTACTCGAACATATATATGAGTGAAATATATAAGTCGGAAAAAAGAGATTTGCTACACAGAAAAAAAAATAATGTTGATTCAACAGCGTGAAATATATCTTGACGCAAAAAACATAATATGTTGACGCAACGTCAATATTATTGAACTACACACAGCAGATAATTGCTTAAAAAATCTAGATATCGCAGTAATCGCACATCAAATGAACTATTTATCTTTGTGGCAGCCCGTGACGTTGACTTTAACTTCTTGACATACAGAGGCGTCTCGGATATGTCATGTTTTTCTTATGCCATTGACGTAGTCTGAGATGTCACGTGTGATCATCAAATAATATAAAAAGCAAAGCAACTCGGCAAAAAATGTCTAGTCTCTCTACACAAATGTTAAGTTAAAAAATAAATTAATTTAATTTTTGGTCACATCGAATTTTAATTCGTATGTCAAGAGATTAATTGACGCAACTCCCTTTTTGTAGAATAACAAGAAATTACTAGGTGATCAGCAAGAAAAATTTGTTATTGAGGATCTATTGAGATTTTTGGTTTGTCAACAAAACAAGAACTTCAGTAAACTCGACAATGTTTTTGCTGGCCATATAATAGCAAATCTTTTCCGGTGTGTGTTTGGATGAATTTGTTATTTTTTAATTTTTCTTCAATTGTTGTAATTTTTTATTCTACTTGATGAAAATATCTTTAATTTGAAAATAAAGAGAGAGAGAGAGAGAAAAAGAGAGTGAGAGAGGGTGGCGGGAAAGAAGACGGAGTAAAAGTAATTAATAGTTGTTTGAGAAATGAAGTTTGCGTTGTCTGCCTTAAATGTTGGCAATGTGGGTATCTCGATAGACCTCTTAGATCAATACAACTTAACTTTGCGGTATGCTCCCGGGCGCAATTAGGATTTTACCGGCGTTTACTTGCAATAGTCCCAAACACGTTACAGTCGAAACGAACTTCAGCAAGAAGCTTTATTGCGATTCCCGCAATTTCCGTGCCCGAGAAACTCGGCTTCGCCAATTCTGCTCGGCACGACGACGAGACTTTCGATTAAGTAGGAAGAGAGAGAGAGGCAGCGGACGTGTCACGCCGGGCGTGCTTATAAACTTTTCGAGAACGAGCGAGTTCGCGTAGTTTGAAGGCAAACATTGCGCGCGGAGCAATTGATGCGAAAAGTCTTGTATACTTGAGACGCTGCGCTGTCTCGAGAAGAAACACTACGTAATTATTTATTTACCGCGAAGAAGAGAATGTATAGTTTTAGCATTCGCGAGGGTGTCACTTCCAACTCTTAATAAACACCGTCGTTGCGTGTTTATTTTCCCTTGAACTTCCGTGAGATAAATATTTTTTTTTTTCGCGAAAAGTAGGACGTGTATATGTACGTTGGAGTATATCTTCCGTGAAATGTAACTAAGAAGATAAGACGCGTAGGACGTTATAACGAACGGAACGGAAAGGTCATGTGGTTTGATATTACTTCGGTTCTCGCGCAGAAAACTTGTATATTGATAATCGCAAAAATCGCAGAAACGCGACCACGTTAGCCTCTAACCTAACCTAACCGTCGAAGCTTCTTCGACAGCGCGATGTGTGCACAGCTGAATATTCATGATCTAACACATATATATATATATATATAAGCTGCTATCTACTACGTATCTGCTTTCGTCAACAACGGATATATATCGTCTCGTTCTGCGGCTTTGTCCACGATGAGGTATTGTTATTCCGAAACTGTCGGCCGTCACGACGACGCACGGCGCGATGTCATTTGGAAAATTTGAAATTTGAATGAGCCGCGACGTGCATCTTGCATGCGGAAATATCGGCCTGTCGCGCTCGAGCGAATTCGGTTTCGCGAATACCGATAACAGTGTAGTTATCATCATCATCACCATCATCGTCACCGGAAAAGCGAAAAACAATTTTGTCTCTCAAAAGTATTTGTTCAGAATATTTGAATTTAACATTGACATTATTTTAAATTTAACGAACATTTGAACGAAACAAAATCCGTGTGTTTCGACGGAAAATGGAAGATCCGTATGAAACATTAACTGGATTACACACTTTTGTGTCTCGCAAGTATTCGCATTTTCGCGTAATTTTCTCGTAATTCGATTACATCCGCGAAAATTCTCACTGCGGGAAAGTAAATCTCGCCCGTTGCGAGTTTCGCGATTGCCTTTCTGGGCCATTAGGTTACACGTGGAACATGGGCTTTTCGTGCAATTTGTTGCATAATCTTGAAAGATTGATTAACGGCGACGCACTCGCAGAGACACACCAGAATTAGCTGCGCGAGATGCGCTAATGCAACTTTGTTCTCAGAATACTGATGCAACGCTCGCAGCATTTCCAGTTACCAATTTTCGTCGGCCACGCTCTGATTGATCCTTCCGCCTTCGCGTCACGTCGCGGTCGTCTATACCGCGACGCCCGCGTTGCATCACGTATATATTACGTTTTCCGCAAATGTATGTTGAAAACAAAAAAGTGTGGAGAAGTATGACGACAAAGGATATATCTCTTGTCGTGATTTGCAGAAATCGCTCTCGTCAACAGTGTGACACTCAAAGGGACGGGAGGGATGCAAAGGTCGCGAAATGCACGAAAGTTCGAGGCGATGATTAGCACGAGGAGGCAGGCGGCGCGAATTTCAATTCAATTATTATCATCAGAGGAGATTGAGATTAATTGCTCACTTAGGATGAACGACGACGCGCGCGAGGAAGATAAATCTATCGCCGAGTCTTAAATCCAATTTAACGGACATTCCAGGGAAACGGGCAGGTTCCGTGCGGCGTTATTAAAATCATATTAGAATAATCGTTCCTTTGCCCGGGTTACCGCGACGATCTTCATTTTAATAACGATTCTTTACATTTTAATATTCAGCCTTGATAACGGAATTTCATATTTAAAAGTGGCAAAGTTGAAGTCTCTACTTCGCCTTGAATATTGTAGCAAAAAACAAAAAGATTTCTTCACCTCCCCTCCTCCCGCTATTGGATTATGGAAATTTAGTTCTCGAGAAGTTGTTCATGTTTTATAGTTGCTTACGGCTCGGAAAGTATTATATAGTATATATACTTCGAAACTTTTAACTGCAAAATTTCAGATAAATCGATTTTAAATTAATTAATTCTGTCGTCGAACTCACGGGGGGAAGGGGGAAGGGAAGAGGGCAGAGGTAAAAGGATGACGGGGAGATGAGGTGATCCCGCGGGACGCCCGATATAGAATTCGCTGCCGTGATCGATTCGCGTAAATCTCGCGACTAATAATAGATGATAGCGTGGGTGTCTCGCGGCCGACATTAATCATCGGAAATGTCTAGTAAGCTGGGAGAAAGTCGGGTGTAAAAAAAGGACGACCGATGACAGTTCGTGCACGCGATATATACTTTCGCTTGTGGCGGACGGAAGCGCCTCCCAAGGCTTTCTTCACTCGCCGCACCACTTCTTACGTCACACATACGCTTTATTAGATTAGTTTTAACACCGCGCGGCGGTGATCCGCTGAATGTCGAAACACACGTCCGCGATAACGTCCGAATTAAACGGCGCAAATTTTGGCTCGCGAGCTTGTCGTGACCGAGGATTTAAACCCGCTCGTCAGTCTTGTCATGCCACGTGTTCAATATCAGAGCGATCTCTCGATTACATGCTTTTCGTGTGATAGCTGACCTGAATTTAGTCCCCGCGTTTAAATCTGATAGGCGATAAGCAACTATCAAATATGATGAAGATTAACACATCGTGCGGGGTTAATTAAACGCGTCACACAATCCCACTGAGAAATGCCAAGCGTTATATCGAAATTTCGAATTGATGTATCTCTTGGGATGGTTTTAGAATCGGACTTGATTTATCTTCTTTCTATACACATCCTGTGGATTCAGCTTGGTCACAGTCCCGGCAGCTCCCAATTAAGTTGAAACAATGGGTCTTGAAAACCTCCTCCTCGGATCGGACTCGTGAATTCCCTTCGGCTCGAACACGATTCGAGACAAGACTCCGTTAACGACTCCCGCAGGAAAAGGCCGCGCGCGCGCGCCCGCGCCATGCCGGGAAAGGACGGCGTGCATTTTAATTCGAGGCTCTTCAAACCTTGTCGTTCCATCCCTGCCAGTCCTCGTTTCCGCCCTTTGGGGAAAGTTTACGGAACGAGTTCTGGCGCAGTTCCCAGAGTATACTATAGAATACATGAGTTTGCGGGTAAACATTCTGAAAACTTGCCGGACGTTACAAAACTGAATTTTTTTTCAACAAAAAAAATAGATCAGTTTAGAAACAATAAAGTAAACTGCAAAAAGAATAACAAGAAGGAAAAAATTAACTCATTTTCTGTGCAAAATATTCTGAAACATGGTAATTAGAGACAGAGCAACGTATTTTTATTTATAGAAAACGCATATAAACTCTCGAGATATTTAAAAATTTTGTTAATTTCTTAATACACGCGTAACAAGTTTTGTTCAGTAACTCGAAAAGTAACTCGCCGATGTTTCATATTTTATTTGACATTTTTATCTTTTCTTTTTCTCTCTCTCTCTCTCTCTCTCTCTCTCTCTCACACACAGACACACAGAGAGAGAACAATGGCGGACGTTATCCCTCTATATTCTCACAAAATTTAAAAAATATAATCCATCTCTTTTGTAAGAATAATCAGAGATAATATTAACAGTTACCTGATTCTCCAGCTTTTTAACTTTCTTCTCGAAATAGAACGTCTCTTTCTTTCTCGCTGGTTACCATTTTGCCTCTTTTGCCGTCCATCCTCTTAATACATTCTACCTTAACCCCTTAAGTTTAATTCCTCCGCGGGATCCGCCCTCGAAACGCATGGTGCTCTCCGCTCCCAGCGTTCGTTCTAATTTGGATCCCCTCGAACTTCTCTCCTTCTCTTTGTTCCTCTTTTTTCCTTTCATCTTCGTCCTCCATTTAGCTCCGCGTATTCTTTAGCAAAGTTTTTCGCACCGACGGTGTTTAATCTTCGCGAACGGGAAAAAGCTCTCGAAGAGAACGGGTATTCTCTCTTTCTCTCTCTCTTTCTCACTCCTTTTCCCCTTCTCGCGTGACTTTTTTTTTCGAGCTCTTATCGAGACGGCGCGGCGCGAGAATAGCCGTCCGTCTTGCAAGTAGTGATTTCGGCACTGGATGAGCGGGAACTGGATATCTTCGGCTCTCTCTTTCTCAGTGAACTTCTTGTCTTTCTTTCTTCGCGAGTTTCACTGACTATGTTTTCACGTGCCAGTCGTTTGGAGTTAATTCCGCGAGATATACGGCGACACGGTGGCGAGACGGAAATGAGCGAGATTCCCCGTTAATGTGCGCCTGACGTTAAATTCGCGAGCTAACGGTATTACTCAAACCCAATTACACCAGCCACACGGCGTTAATTGGCATTTGCGATTTAACGTCTGCGCCGATATTTTCCGACTAAGTTTCACCGCCGCCACCGCCGTCGTTGCCGCCGCGATAGCTTTTGACTCAGCGAGAAATTTCCTCGCAATTTTCCCGATAAAATATACCCGCCGCTTCAGTTATTAAATTGTTGAAACGTTTTTTATTACGCAATCTCTTTTTCCAGCGTGATTAATTTATTCAAATGTCAGTTGTTGTCATTTACATTTGCGCAGATATTTTTTCAAGCATAAAAATTCTCGAATGGAATTGAAAATTTGCAAGTCTATTTTGTGGCGGAACGAAAAGTTCACGTTGACACTGATAACACTGGCGTGATTACGTTTTATAATATATATATATATTTTACATTCGTCACTTTTTGTGACGATATAATTTTTATTCCGCATACATTTGCAATATTTGCACGGGAAAATATCTCAAATTGTGTGCGCTGCCTAGATTTTACGATTTTGCAGATAAAAATTTCTCGCTAGAGAAGGTCGAAATTTGCTCGCATTATTATTAAAATATTACGGAATAGTTTCCCTTATTTGTTTTGCTGTTCAGCAAGCTGAACAAGAAAAGAACTTCTGACAATGATTGGCGTTTGCTATTTAATATCTGTGTGTGTACAGGCAAATATTTTTCGATGCAAAAACGCCGAATAAAACATTCTTCTCGCGAAAATATTATCCGTGAATTTTACTCTCCGTGAAAAATGTTCACATTATTGCTGCCGAGTTTTTCGCATTATACATAAAGATTATTACGCACGCGCGTGCGTTTCATTTGCTCGTGTTATTATTTCATATTGCTTAATGAGGATAAAGAATGCCGTTTGTGTATTTCCTGCAAAACAAAACTGTCATTGTTTCGCGCAAATAAAAATAAACGGAAACTTGTGCGATTAAAGCGGAGCAACAATATGATGCTGTAATCACGTAATCGAACGCATTAATAATACGGATGTAACAACAGAACAATTAATTTGCATTTTCCCAGGTACGTTTTGTAGACATATCGCGCATGCGGATCGTCTACAAAACGTACCTGGGAAAATGCAAATTAATTGTTCTGT
>QVOA01010783.1:0-10429 GCA_014825685.1 Pseudomyrmex cubaensis | reverse complement strand
AA
The DNA here is from genome assembly GCA_014825685.1 of Pseudomyrmex cubaensis. Taxonomy (NCBI): domain Eukaryota; kingdom Metazoa; phylum Arthropoda; class Insecta; order Hymenoptera; family Formicidae; genus Pseudomyrmex; species Pseudomyrmex cubaensis. The sequence goes on along the minus strand of QVOA01010783.1, from coordinate 10,427 downwards.
TAAAATAGGACAGATTCTTAACAATCCAAAAGACAAAAGACCGTCATTAGACACACCAAGAGTGTACAAAATATCTTGTTTATGCGGTAAAGTATACATAGGTGAAACTAGTAGAATGATAAGCACACAACTAAAAGAACATCAGTCAGCAGTACGTCTAAAACATTATTCACAATCGGTACTAGTAGAACACCATTTGGAAACTGATCACAAAATTATGTTCGACCAAATCCAAGTACTAAATAAAATTATGGCTTACTTCCCTAGAAAGTATATGAAATCCCTGGAAATATACAAACATCCAAACAATCGCAATAGAGACAATGGACATATGACTAGTTCACTATGGCATTCTATCTTGCCATAACACATTCCCCTCTCCTTTTTACCATTACACTCCCTCTACCACATCCACTTTAATCTAGTGCTATAAAAAGGGACACTTGACCAAGAGCATCTCAGTATCAGGTTGTTCTTTAAACCCTGATAAATTGAGCTGTAATGTTCATAAAACGTCGGTATAAAAATGACATTAACGCGGTTCAAACCCGAAAAACATCCTTGTATGTTAATACAACACACCGCGAAAGCATCAAATATCATACAAAGAATTCATTAAAATCTAGTGATACATTGCTTCCACGCACGTACAGTATTCTCAAAATCCACAAACATAACTACCCTCTCAGAATCAATGTATTAACTATTAACAGCCCGCTATACAAATTTACCTTGTATCTTCACAAGATTTTATATAAGAGTATCTTGTTTTCTTTATTTTATGTCAAAAACAGTTTTCATCTCTACAACATGTTATCAGGCTTATAATTAGACAATGATTATGTTTTACGCTCACTTGATATAATGTCCCCATTGATCTAGCAATGAATGCAGTTGTAAAGAGATGGAAACACTTTAAACTACACACCAAAATAAGCGAACATAAATTTGTGTTGTCGTCAACATTTTTTACTTTTGATAATAAGATATACAAACATATAACACCCCTATAGGTTTACCCTTGTTACCTATTATGGCTGACATTAAGTTGAGATATCTAGAACTCAGGCTCTTAACTCTTTAACTTTTTCTATTCCTTTCTATTTTCGATACGTTGACGATATTGCATTAGCAAGTAAAGAAGTTAATCATGTTTTATAAGTTTTCAACTCATTTTACAATAGATTAAGTTTTACATGAAGTTAACAACCTGCAAGTTAACAACCAACTAAATTTCATTAATTTGAGCATCATCCTGAGAAATAACGTTATCATTTGTGACTGGTATCACAAACCCACTTTCTTGGGAAGATACTTAAATTATTTTTCCCAGAACCCAATATGTCACAAATAGGCATCATTTACACATTAATCGACAGAACTATTTTACTATCTGACCCGACATTCCATCAAAAAAATATATAGTTTTGCATCAACACTCTTGTCAATAATAATTACCCTATTTACTTAATTTTTAATACAATCAACAACACAGACTTAAAAAACTTTCTAATACTAAATAAACAATATAACAATATAACGGCGTACAAAACGATGACAAACCTATAAAATATCTTGGTGTACTATACATTCCTAATTTAAGCCACCATAGTCAGCCACCAAATATTTTTAATTTTAATATTCCCAACACTAAACTATCATACCGCAATTTAATCAACTCAACAAATTTATTAAAACACACAAAGGTCCCATTCCTCATCACCAACAGAAAAATGTAATTTACCAGATTCCTTGCAGTTCATGTGATTCTAATTATATAGGACCAACTAAACGACAATTAAACAATGCGTACCAGACTCAAAGAACACAAAAATTATGTTAAGAATCATAATCAGAACTCAGTGATAGCAAAACATTTTTTGAAAACAGGACATGATTTCGAGTAGAACACCGTATGTATTTTTTACATATTGAACCGAATTATATTAAACGACTAACATCCAAAATGTTAAAAACTAAATTACATAAAAATAGTCTCAATAAAATGACCGAGTTATTGCATGATACGTATTTATCGATTATTTACAAAATCTCAAACTAATGTACATAACACTCATGTAAACATACCTATAATTTATATAACATCTTAATCACACCCTCAGCATTGACGATACTTTCAACAGTAAAACATCAATTTTTCATTGTCGTCAACGCTGCGGAATGTGACAGTTTAACAAGTATGTTATTTTTTTTATAGTCATTTATCGATATTGTTGTAACATTAATAATGTGTTCGTCATCCTTTTAATCGATTTCTACATCGCGAATATTATATTATTTTAGTATTCACTGATAAAGAGTTAAATTAAAATCGAAACGTTTGGGACTATTTTACAACAAATTGTTTTATTTTATCGCAAAACACCCTGCATACTGGTTAAGCAACGCCCTATACACATCTCCACAATTTGTATATTAATTTTTTCAAATAAATTAAATATATCAAGACCTTATATGTAACTCGTATGGCCTTTTACAATTTTGATTCACTTAATCTGCTTGTATATATTATTCAACGGTAGTTGATCGCACATGCGGCTTTCCGTTTGTGCATATCTCTTTTATTACAGTATACCGCGTAATTTTTTGGCCTCACTGCTTCTAAGTCGAAAGATAGAAAGAAAAAAAGAAAAAGCTTGAGAAAGAAAATGTTTATTTAAAAAAACATGCATTACCTCCACATTCTGTTATCGTGACGCTGATATCCAGTTTTTCTATACATACGCGCATCTTTTTTATATCTATTTTTTTCCATATGACTTCTTTCACGATCAGTACTACTTCTGCGATAATTTGATCCTCTATTCCTATCAAAAGTAGAACGGGAGGAAGATCTGTAATAATATAAATGTATGTATATTTTTTCAACAAATTTAAAAATGCTACACGCATTTTTGTAATTTTATGTTTTACACTGCTCTAATTACATAGCAATTTATAAAAAATTTATAACTAGCAACTAAACACTAGTTTAACTCATACAATTATTATTCCATGAAGATTTTATGTTATGATAGATCGTTATCATATTCGGATCTTTTATAAGTTATATTGTTGCTTCTTTCACTAACTTTTTCCACAAATATAATAATTGCAATTTTTAAGTGTAATAACTAATTATATTTAGTTACGTATTATAACAATATATTATATATTGCAATTTAGTTTATATATTATTACAATATATTGATTTTTGCTTACCTTGAACGACTGTAATAACGTGGATAAGATCTTGATCTAGATCGGAATGATCTAGAACGTGAACGTGAATGCCTTGATCTTGATCTAGATGTAAACGAATGTGACGATCTACTGTTGCTAGTCGAGCTAATGACCGAGCTACGTCTGCGGCTTAATCTTCTTCTGCTGCAATATCGACTATTTGAACTTGACAAGCTATTCCTGCTTCTAGTTCCACTCCTACTCCTACTTCTATTCTTGCTCCTACTACTTCTGCTGCTACTCCTGCTTCTAGTACTTCTGCTTCTTCTTCTACTATTATTACTGCTGCTACTTCTGCTTCTAGTTCTGCCTCTTATCTTACTTCTTTTTCTATTATTTCTGCTTTTGTCTTTTGACCTGTATCGACTTAAGCTCCTGGAACGCCTAATAGTTTCTTCCAATATCTCTATGCTTTTTTCTCGATTGCAACTATTTTTACTATCGTGTGTGTTGTCTTCTTTTCTAAAAGATATTACGCATTTATACAAGAAACACAAAATACAAAAGTTTATAAATTTCATAGTAACATTTCTCATAAAATGTCATAATAAGACCCACATTAAAAAGGACCAGTCTTTTTGCGTTAATCGTAAGTTTTTTGTTGAATACATACATGACTTAACATAAAATTGAGTTTATTCCCGTTGTTAAGATAACTGGTTCGCCATTAAAAAGATATTCAAAAGAATTAAAAATTATTCAATATACTCACAATCAGAGTAAGAAATAAGTTAAGCCAGTGATTATGCTCATTTGCTTGCTGGATTGCTTGCATGCTCTTTTGCTGACTATGCTAGTGTAGAATCAAAACACAATCTTAGATTATCACGTGACTTAAGATTGTATCCTAATTGACTCTTGCAATGAATTAGCACAAAACTACGCAAACAAATAGCACGAAAATCCACCAGAGCAGCCAGTACGCAAGCAATTTAGCAAGTAAAAACTATTGTGGTTTCACTAGCACATCGCTGGTTTTACTCATACAGAAACATACATGTTCGTGCACGCATATGCATACGCATATCTTACCTTTCTTCTTCTTCGTCTATTGTGTCATTTGCTACTTTTGTAGAAAGTTCAAAAAGTGTTTCATACGTCTGCACTTCCTTTTCGCAAGTAATTGGTTTCGGTTTATTTTGTTTTAATTCTAATTTATTTTTTGTAACTGAAAGTATTATTCTTTCTGACCAAATTGGATTAAGCGGATCAATAGGATTGTCAATTGGTTCTGTTGTAGTGTAAGCATGATAGACATCTATTAATATTGTGCGCTGTGAAGAATCTATTTTACCATCATCACCTCGTCTATTTCGATATTCAGATAAATTCAATTTTTTACGAGGTTTTGTCGCTTGCTCTTGTGCATTTGGTTTAATTATATTTTGAATTAATTTACATGCACTGGTCGCTATATTTGTGTTAGAGTGAGGTAAAACTGCATCCGGCGGTTTTTTTAGTACAGAAATCATAGGTGGCTGTGTATTTCCATGTAAGTAAGAATTATATGCTCCAGCTTGATCTTTTTTTATCTTTGCCAAAGCTGATGTAATCTTATTTATATTATTAATAGATATGTTGTTTACTGTATCAGATTCTTTTGTTTTAGAACACTGTATATTTTTCGATAAATTATCTGTTGCTTGAGTATGATTGAATAAAGTTAATACTGGTTTCTTGTTCGTACCAGATATATTAGTAGATTTCAGATTACTATCAGTTTTTGAACTGCTCTTATAAAAACATTCCATAGTACTACATAATATCTTGTGGTACTTCGGCTTTAATATAGATACTTGTTTTGTAGGTTCTGTAGAAAATATCAACAAATGTTATTGCTTTTATAATTAAAATTTTTCTTTTTATAAGATTACGTTTATTGTTAATTTACCTTTGTAATTAGAATTTCTCGCAGCATAGCCAGCGTAATTGTGATCTGACAAGACATTTGATGCTGATACAGAAAACTCGTAAATCTTAAAAAAAATATATATATATATATCAATATCTACAAATTACAGCATTTATTTATATTAAAAAAAATTTGCAATGAGTAGTCAATACATTAGGTTTTATACATTTTTTACATGTATACAGGATATATAAAAAAGGTCAAGATCTTGCAATAATCTGGAAAGAATTGAGTTTTCGAAAAAAATGTTTCATATAAAAGTTGTAGATTTAAGTGACATGTTACACAACAAATGTTTAATGACTTTAGACAACAGTGTTAAAATTATATAAAAACTCTGAAAGTTTTTAGTAAAAATCTCTAATTGTTACATATTCTTAAATGATCTCGAGAGCTTCTAAAATTAAAGTTATTTTTTATTAAGTACTTTTCGAGTGACACAATGTATTTGAGATCTGAAAGTACTTGCAGCATAAGCGCGTGTGCAGTAACTCATAACTGTAAAGTTACAAGAACATGCAATTAAAATTAGAGATATTTATTTAAAACTTTTAAAATAAGTTTTATGTAATCTTAATAATGCTGTCCGAAGTCATACTAATATTGCAACGTAATGTGCTAGTTAAAACCTTACAATTTGTATATAGAACTTTTTTTCTGAAAACTCAATTCTACTTACAAAGTTTCGACCGTTTTTATACATCTTATACACATATATATAGCATATATATATATATATATATATGTTAGCGTCAGAGCCCGAAATGAGGTTAATTCTAGGATTGACTGGTCAGTGCGCGGAGCATAGTCAAAGGCCGAAATAAGATTTTTAGCGTACTTTTCAATGTACGCTATTGTTGCAATGATATATTATAGATTAGGATTAGGTTAGGTTAGGTTTTTATGGGGAGGGGGTGACAAAGCCCCTCCCCTGCCCACACGTGTACAATAGTATGTGATACAAAGGAAATATTATATACGTCTAAAATGTCCATTCGGCCTTTGATCGTACTTCCGCGCATTGGCCAGTCAATCCAAAGATTCCTCGTACTACGGGCTTTGACGCTAACATATATATATAGCGCACGCGCGCGCGTGTGTGTGTGTGTGTGTGTAACTGTGTGTGTGTGTGTGTTTTGAAGTTATAATAAATTTATCATAGGATTCACTTTCATATCGACGGAAGTTCCAACTTCAGCAGTTTTTGTTATATCACTATTTTTATGATTTTCCTGTGATAAAGATGATGTTACAGATATAGTTTCAATAGATTTTTTAGATGATGGTATAGATGTATAGACTGTTTCAATAGAAGTTTTTCTTGTATCTCCTGATGCCTAAAATTAAAAAATACAATAACGTTATAAAGTTTATTGTTCTATATATCATCTTAATACATAAATTAATAAAATTAAAACTTAATGTTTTTTTTATCTTAATCATTTCTATTACCACTTCTTTGTTCAAAATTGCGCCTTTTTTCTTTTGGAGTTTTTTGTCTTGATACACAGTTTGTAAAATTGATGTATTTTTCATATTGTTTCTATCTTTAGCACGTTTAATCTGTGATAATTTAGTTGATTTTGCAGTGGATATAGACTTATGCTTACTCACATTTGTTGAACAATTCAAATCGTTGAACAATTCAAATTGTTCTAACAAACTGTTTCCATCATCAGCTTTCAATACTATCAAAAAATAAATATTAGTATATAATTTCTACTCATATACGTATGTGTACTTTTTAATTTGTTTATATTACTCTAAATTATTAAAGTGTAATGTTAGGAACCAAAGTTTAGAAACATAAGAAACGCTTCAGTGAGTAACTCTTCTGCCATTTTGCAGAAAGCATAAAATTAATAAAGTGCAAAGTTTTGTATATAAGGTTATTATTTAAAGATCATGTTGTCATTATATTGTTACCATTCATTGTAACTTTAGTCACAACATTGTATCAACAAAAATATGTAGTTCCATTAAAAGAAATCAGTGATTTTGACATCTTGCAAAATATTGCCAAAACACATAGAAAAGCTAATTTACAGAAAAAGAGAATTTTTATGCTCACAAAATCACATTGACGGTTGTAGGACACGTAAATATCCGCGCAAGGATTATTTTGAGACAAAAATCCTAATATTAAATGTTTACATTTTCATAGTTTTTTAACTCATTAACGTTTAAAGATGACATAAACTATAGAAGATAGCAAACAGTTTGTGCAATCAAGTACAAGGCACTATGTGTAACAATGACACAATATTCTTATTACTTTGGACACCACTTGATATTTAGATAATTATGCAAGTTATTATATTAGTTTTACAAATTAAATTATATTTAAACACATCTACACTGAAATTAATAATGCATGTGGAACTGAATAACAATTTTATAAAATTTATTGCAAATGTAAGCGCAATATACAAAATGTCTTTGAAAAGTATATCATATAAAATTAACGCATACTAATAGCAAAACAGCAATAGTGTATGCACTAGTTTCATATAATTTTAGTTAATAGTTTATTATATTTAATATTCTGCAAAAATTTGCTAAACCTGGTGTATTATATACTAGTAACTATATTATGTATATAATTGTATGTTTAAATATAATTTAATGAGAGATAGATAGATAGATAGATAGATAGATAGATAAATAGATAGATAGATAGATAGATAGATAGATAGATAGAGAGAGAGAATTTTTAATGAGATATAACTTGTGCAATTTTCTTAAATATTAAGTAGATATCAAAAACTATACTCTCAACATTTTAGAATTATTTAAATTTTAGTATTAGAATTTCTACTTCAAAATTATGTCACAAGAAAACGTTATTTAAATTAGTCTTGAGATTATATTTAAATTAGTGCAGAAACAACTTGTGTGTATGTGTGTATACAAGTTAATTAATAACCAACTTAATTACCAGGAAGTTCTTTATCCTCTTCTTGCTTAATTTGTATAATTATATTTTCTTTCTTTTGGTTTTCATTTTCTTTTGATTTCATAATTTGTTTAGTTTGTGCTCTTTTTTCCTTATCTTTTACTTCAAATGACAGATTAACTGAATTAATTATGTTTGGTTTCTTTGTATTAATTTGTGTTATTTCAGATAAATCTTCCTTCTTAACAGAAGCTATAAAAATTTTTTTTACTGTATAAGACATTAAAAAAATTAATTTAATATTTTTACAAACCTGTTATTTTCTTTTTTTCTTTTGCCTGGGATAAAGAGTGTTTTTTCTTTGTAGTCTCTTTCTTATAGCTATTACATATTGACGTATTATTTTCTATTACATTTTTTATAAAAAATGTTGGTGCTGTCAATGGTATAGCATCAATATTATTTTTTGTATCTTTCCAATCATTCCACCAAGTAGATTGCAATGACTAAATGTTAGAAATAAAAAAAACTTTAATTGTTAGAATCTATTGAGAGATTAATCAGCTTGTCACAATTTTCTCACTACTAATGATTTATAAAATAGTTATTAAAAATATAAAAATTATTTAAAACTAGAAAGGCAATTATTTATTAAAAATATAAAAGGAGAAATAAAAGAAAAAAGAAATTACTTTCTCAATTATCTGATATTATATGTCTAGTTTTAATTCCTATTAATTATAAAAAGGCAAAAGTACTTATAATCTGTATAATAGGTTCATATATATACCTCAGTAAATGCATTATTTAGTGCAGATGGAATTATATCTCCTAACTGAGGAAAAAGTTCATTCAGTTCATTTTGATGAGGTAAAAACTCCTGGCAGAATTTAATGTGTGCTAGTTCCATAATACAATCCCAGATAGAAATACTTTCTATACTAATATCTATAATAATGAAAGAACAAACTTGATCAACATGTTGATACCAACAATTGATAATTATTAACAAAGTATCAAGAAATTTAAACACTCAGCAGAACAAGCCATGTGATTGTTTTTAGGTTATGTTCACAAAGCGGTATGGAGCACGAACACGTGTACGGCTCGTGAAAGCACATTAAGTCTGCCGTTTTTACACATGTGAATCAACTAAGTACATATGTGCACAAGATACGCACATAGTTTGCTATAAATGTACTAACATACTGTTACTAAAGAATACTGCATTGGCTGCATTACATCAAATCTTAAACCAGATGTGAAATATGTAGATGCAAATTATCCGCACAATATCGTTATTCTTTTCACATAAAAAAACCACTTTTTATACTCACATTTACAATTCCATTTAATACTTTACAAAATCTAATGTCAGAAACACGTTATAATCACGAATAACTTAGATAAACGCAAATATATATTTATGAAATATTATACGACCACGTGGATTCTCTTCCAAGGCACGCACATGCAAGAAAAGCGTCTGCCCGCTGCCGTGTTGCATAAGGGCTATCGCACACAAAACGAGAAGTTATGAAACTGGCCAATCACAGTCATTCCATTCTTTACAGGAATACTTATGATTAGTTAGTTTCGTGAAAACGGTTGTTATTAAACCGGTTTTATCAGTGCGTGTAAACATAGTCATAGCCCTTACGCATGAAACGCATAGACTGCATAGGTTGCTTTCCAGCAAGAAGACACAGACACAGTGGTCTAGTTTCCATCGAAACCCTCAATTCGGTTCGACTCCGGTACAGATCAAATTTAGTGTTCCGTTTCCACTGGAAGTAGAATAGAAGAGAGAACCTTTTAAAAAAAAGGTAAAAAAAAGCGCCAAGTACATGCGCAACTCGTATCTCTAGAAAACGTATTACTAATAAAATCTTTCTCTACAAAATCTAGTTTATATACAAAAGAAATGATATCAATAAGTAGCGCCGAGTAACATCTTGTATATTTATACATTGTTACAAAATATAAAATATTATATAAAACTTTGTAAGTTGTTTATACGTATAATCGTTATACAATATAAAATATTCCAAAACAATAGAAAGTTTAATATATTATGTGACCAGTGTACTTTGTATATAAAGCACCCACCCATACAGCACACAAATATTGCATACACATTGCAGAAATCTTTCACCGCAATGGTCTAGTTTCCACCGAAGCATGAATTCACATCTACTGCGACGTAGAATCAAATTTTAGTTGATGGAAACATGTCGAATTGTGCTCAATTCACTTTCGCTTCGACCTACAAGTTTTATGGGGGTAGCAGCGAATTGACATAAGTTTTAATCGGTGGAAACGTTTGAAACTAAATAGTGCCAATCTCTACGTTTTATTATGTCGGGTCTTACTAAG
>QVOA01010709.1:0-17587 GCA_014825685.1 Pseudomyrmex cubaensis | reverse complement strand
ATATATATATATATATATATATATATATATATATATATATATATATATATATATGTGTGTGTGTATATATACATGTATTTAACATGTTAAAACTATCAGAGACGTGTTTATTACTCGGTACATATGTCGGTGCATATGTTTACGAATTTTGTTGTCCCGCGCATGTTTACCGACAAATGTGAACTAATGCGAACACGTTATAAATATATGTCGATGAATGTAGACATTGCACGTAACTTCACAATTAGGCAGATTGATCCTGCGTCCTCTCTTTGATCTGTCTGTCCCTTTGTCAAACGCAAATTTATTAACTAATCATACTTGATTATTCCCAATCCGTATGCGCGCGCGATTAATCCCGCGCGATGTTGCAGAAACGATACAGGAGGAAGGGGGGGAAGGGAGAGGGAAGGGGATCGTAAAAATGATTCATTCAGATTGTATTGCGGAGCGATTGTATTAGGATTAATGCCGAGAACGCTAATTATTCGAATAGATTACAATAGAATCGGCGAATAATGATCAATCGGCGAATAATAAACGCGCGTAAACGAAGAGCGTTGATGTCAGATATCATTGTGAAGCGGAGGCTTGGGCAACAAAATACCGACTCGATAATTATCGATCCCGATGCCGAAATTATCATTTATTTCCGAATTATCGGTTAGCTTTGAGCTCGTATTGTTTAGCTTTTCGGCGTTTGACATTTGCTGTACCTACGTCTGATGTACCTATGAAGTACCAAATGCGGATGCATTATTTAAAGAACGATCTTATCTCCGCGGCAACAGGAAGGTAAGCAATTCTCAGTCGCGAAATTGAGCAATTTGTCTGTATTTTGTTTACGTGTGCCTGTGCGTTTGTTTTTTGTCTGATGCCATTTGCATTGTTAATAGCGCCAAGAGCACACATGGGATTTCCCACACATATGTGTACACATACACACATATGGAAATGTACACATACGGAAAATATTCTATGCAAGGAATGTTCTCTCGAGCAGAAAACATTTTCTTGTTAGCATCTATGTCAGCTTCTTCGTCACACGATGATTGAGGTACAAATATAGACAAGCAATTATGCAAGTCTTCGTTGAGAGTATTTTGTGTAAACTCATTTGTAAACGCAAATATCCGAGAAGTAACGTGTAGAGCAAATATAAGCAAACACGTGCGTAAAAGAAAGACATAAATGCGCACGTAACTTTTATTTTATAAACGTATAACTTAAATATATATGTAATTGCAAAATATACAATTTCTACTTAAATAAATAGCCAATATTTCCTACTCCAGCAACATGTCACTTGTCAATTTTTCTACGCGTATGCATTGAAGTAAACAAATGACCAAGTGCATTACGTCTGTGATAAGAGATTCTGATTTTTCTCTCCGATACGGATATTGCAACGCGATTCATCTTATAAATATTTTATTTCTTTCGCTCTTTCCCTCTCTATAAGGTCCTCGCGCGCGTAATCATTTTTATCTACCGGAGAAAGTATAAATATTCGATAAGAAGATGCTATTATGTGTTTGTACACAGCTCTCGGTATTCGTCTTATGAGAAATGACGGACATTTGGAAGCTCGCACGGGCTTCGCCGCGGCGTAGGTGCGATTTCAACGCTTTCAGGCGAAGGTCGAGATAATACGAGATGACTAACTGTATTTTCCATCCGTGAAAAATGATCGCATTGTCAAAAAAATACCGTCCGACTTAGTCTTTCACCTGCGTCCCTTCTTCCTTATTCTTCTTTATGTTTGCCTATGTCACCTATGTTTCCTCATGAATTATTCCCGAAAAGAACAAGAAAAGTCCGACCGAGAATTGCCCGGAAAACGAAATTATTAATGTTTCCCATCCCCGGTCACTCGTTCGTAATCAATATTATAACACGACGTGCGGATAATTTATTTGAAAAAATTTGCAAGTTATTTATTTACGAAACGAGCATCAAATTTTGCGCGCGCGTAAAAAATTACTAAGAAAAATAATGTTTCATACGTGTCAGAGAGTAGGATCAATCCTACACAACAAAACTAAAAATACAAATAAGAAATAAACCGAATATTGAATTTTATTACAATTATCTCAATTTCGTGAGAACGGATAGCATTTGCGCATTTTCTTCCCATGTGACATCCGAGTCTTGAAAAATGATCTCATTGTCAAAAATGGCTCGACTCCGTCACCTGCTCTTTTCTCCATAATTCTTTTTTATACGTCAGTTGCACGCGCGTGTATCGCTTGTTTTCGAAACTTATTTTTTAAAATGTTGCACTTTGCCAAACAAGGTGATAAGAGGTTGATAGCGAGAGTAGGTTATTATATCAATTGTGTGCCAATGTGCAAGACACTCTCGATAATAATATAATAAAATAACAACGCGAGAACAGCATCTCTATTACATTGAAAAGCGTCTGTGTGTTTAGTCAAAAATGAGAATCTAATCTTTTTGTACGATAAAGTAGTCAACAAGTGTGACAAAGAATGTCCTATTGTCTCTATTGTTATATTGTAGCTATGGCACGTGTTCATAATATACCTGACAATTATATACAAAGCCGCGCCGACTCCGTTTGAGTGTTAAAAGATTCGAGCGAATAATCACATCCGTCAAGTGGAAATGCGCGAGCACCACATATCACGTTCCATTCAGTCTTTCATCGTGGTACGTTTGAGAGCCGTCTTTTGCCGGCGAGGCAACAGGTTGCACAAGAGGTTGCAAACTTTGTGAAGGTCAAACGTAGCCGTGCGTCTTCGTTCTATCGCTCTCGAAAGATAACGTATGCACACACTTCGATATCGTGTGTGTGTGTGTGCGCGCGCTCACGCGAATTTCAAGTCGCAAAACTCTTCATATAAGTACAATCTTCTGTAAGATAACGATAATAACAATGAGATAGCAGAAATCGTCTTATTCAGACTATTTTTGCCCGTAAATAGACTTACATTAATTATCGTCACGGCAACCGATAAACATTGAAAAATAAGCCACTCGTATATCCAAAATTTAAAAAAAAAAAAAAAAAAAAAAAAATCAATATCTCGTAAATAAAGTTAATTACAAAAACATACACATATACATCAATCGCATCAGTTATCTCTATACCGCGTTGACGCTAATTAACCGTTGTTCTTAATGCGGTGGAACAATCGCTCAAGTTTGTGTACATAATGTGGCGATGGAAAAGCGTCGTTTCGCGTCGGTTTTATATACATAATAACTCCGCGCGCTCGATGAAATGATGTACAGGCAAATATGTACAAATAAATCTTCATAAGATAATGGAAAAGTGCTTTACTGCCCAGCGAAGTAAACTCGCCGCTGCTGAAAACTGAACTAGCCCGAGCAAGCGCGGGTAATCAGACCCAGAAACTTTGCTCAATTTAACTTTGTTAATAAGCTGCTTCGACGCATTTCTGTCGAGAATAAAATTTCCCAAGCCTCGGGATTGGCCGAACTTGTACCATCCTTTAAATGAAGTTATTAACATAATCAAACATCGCAGTCAAGCCGCGATGTTAGATGTTGCGCTTTGTGGATGTCTTTGCTGTTACAACTACTCGTATAATCGTTTGACTTGACAAGCCGTGTGTACACAAAGTCTGTGACGATTATATTTTTAGCAAAAAACAAAACCTTCGACTCAAACAATAACGCAAGTGTGAAAATTTACACAGACGTGAGTTGGAGAAAATTAATCGTCTTCTACACAATATTAGTTAGTTGCACAAGACACGACGATAAAAACCGAACACTTACGAAACAAAGTTCGCTCAATGTTAAAGAGAAAGTTGTGAAAGTATACATTCGCAGAATCGCAATTATCTTTGTTACCTACGATATGTTTTCTGTAGAAAGCATTTTTGTCCCACCGATTTACGTCGTAATTAAAGACAAGAACGATGATTTTATCATTACTGAAGGATGAGGTTGCAGTTATGCCGGAGCAAGATTAGATAGCTCGACAGCCTCATCAATGATACTCATCGATCTAATATACTAACGAGCGCGAAGTAAAATATGGGCTCCAGATCTGAGTATTTCCTCGTACAGCAAATTGATGACTTCGGTGTTTGCGCTCATCGCATTAATGGACGCACGTCGAATCATAACTTTGCCAACACGAGTCGTCGAATAATGAACATTGCAACTGGATCGAAACAAACAAGATCCAAATATGCAAATTTCTTTTTCAACCATATGGAAGTAAACAGGAGAGACATAAATTTTTATTAAAATTTTTCTCTTGTTACTTCGGACGTATTATTATCAATTCTAGAAAATTATAAATTATTATCAAAATTTTTAACTTTTTTTGCATTTATATCGCGCAGACTGCAAGAGTAATTACGTTATATATTAGTGAACGAGGAGAAATCGTCGTATCGTACGGTTTGATAATAATGCTTGTGTACCTTTTAGAAGAGTAACGTCTTTATAGTGGCAGTTAAACTTCTAATCAATTTTGCTAAAAGCAAGTTGCTATATTACCGACGATACCGCGTGTTTGTTATGACCAACCCATATACGGCCATGAAATGTAGCGATTGGATTACCAATAGTCATGCCGAAGAGAGAGAAAGAGAAAGAGAGAGAGAGAGAGAATTGTGTACCTTTAATTATATATAAAATAAATGAAGACAAGACAATAAATGAAGTGTGCATCTGTGTGTAAAGTTGTGTGCGCGAAACAAACAAGATCTAAATATACAAAAAATTGTTATGAAAACTCTAGACAAGATTATCGATTAATTTTTTTTATATAATAAATCTATGCTGACAATGCACTAATATAACCTGATACTTAATAAGAAGATAATTTAATAATAATGCGTGTTTACAGCATGTCATGTGCGTACGCGCAATAATCATGCAAAAAATATCAATATTGCACGTGTCATAATAAGCAGAGTAATTTATTATGATTGAGATAACTCGTAAGTATTCCTAGAATTTACATTGATACGATAGAATAAATTATCTCGACAAAGATACGATAAACAGATTGAACTCGGTTTCTACAAAGTGTATAATATACGAACGAGATTTAAATATTTCTTCAGCATGCACTGTGCAAAAGTAGTGATATTAGATATTTAAGACTGACATACAATGAGAAAATGTAACAATCTTTTTTTTCCCCGTATATTTGCAAACAATTTTCAAATCAACGTTTTCTTTCTTTCTCTTTCTCTCTTCGTAAAAAAAAAAAAAAAAATATTCCAAGATAAAGATGCGAGATTTTGTCGTGAAGCAGCAGCGGCAGAAGCCTTCCAACAAAAGAAGCTGCACCGGCTAATTTGCATAAATCGCCACGACGACGGACGGTCGGCGCTTCGCACTTCGCTAACTACTCGCTTAGCTGGTATAGGCTGGCAGAAACACCGAGGAAGCCGAGGAACTTTATGGCGGTGATAAACCTGACCTCTCGCCGGCTTCGAGTTACAAATGACTACTGGTAGCTGAAAACTATTGCCCCACGGTTTCTTCGCGCAAAGTATCCGGCTTCACCTCATTTCTTCAGATTCTCTTCCGCGAATTTCATGACGCTCTTTGTTTAGTAAAATCTGTATACATTTACTTCGTCATCCCTTTTTTCCAGACAGTTTGTTTTCTTCGCATTTAGCGTTACATACACGTAACTTACTGATCAACCAGCGTAAAAGCACTAGTCGCGGGCAATCAAATAAAATGAAAAAACACGCAAACAAAATGTACGTTTTAACAAAAATAAGAGCATCGGCATCTTTCGAATTTTATTGAACTGCATTTCGCGTATTTATTTTTTCCCTTGATTCTTTTATACGGCGCAAAAGTTTCCCGTAAATCTCACACACCCTGTATATAAACCGGTTCGCGCACTCTCTGATTTTAACCTCGCGCGCTTTCTATCCTCCTTCATTCGGTCCTCTTCTACATTCGCTGACCCGCGCTGGTAGCTAGTCCCCGCCGCAGCTGGTTAGACGTGTGAAATAAGACCGCTCGTAAATCCTCGTAACTCCGTAACCACCCTTCGCCGACTTTTTCCGTCTTCCTCGCATCCTATCTTTCTCGTGCAACCGCGCGCGAGGATTATCTCTCTTATGATAATAATTGTTATTAAATAAACCGACATCGCGCGCGTGCGATTCTAATAGCGCGCAATATATATCTCAATAAAAAAAAAAAAATTGCGATCCCGCATCGGCAAACGTGTGTGCGTTTTTTTTTTTTTTTTTTTTTTTTTTTTGTTTTTTTATTTTTTGTTTTATTTGTTGTCGCAGCACAAAGCTGGTGCTGCTCGATCCTCTCGCGATGAAGCCGAAACGCGCGTCCACGGCGCAGCAGGAATTGAGTTAAACGCGCCCCGAGCTTTTGTCTTCGCACCGCAAATACAGTCAATAACCAATTCGGCACAATCGACACGCGTAAAATCTATGCGACGCGAAACACCACCGCGCTTCGCTTTATCCGTTCCCATTGGCTGACGTATCGGACGACCGGTCGCGCATAATTAATAACATGTATCGCAAAAGGCACGCTTCGAGGCAGCGAGCGGCGATGGAAACACAAATACGCGTTTAATGAACACGAAATGGAATTCGATGTAACTATGAAGTAGCGGCGCCGTGTGGCGGCGGACGAGATGGGCGTATTCGCGTGCTGGACATGGGCGTTTTGCGGGGACGACACCGGACGACGAGCGCGATACGGGTCTCTCTCTCTCTTTCTCTCCCGTATATATCTCGGCGTGAGCAAGGCGACGCATATTAATCACGATATTAATGTTCGAATTCAGCGTGAGCCTAAAAAGCGTCACGTACACTCGCTCCTGCGCGACGCGTCCTCATCTATACTTGAGAACTCTGTTCACCTTGCGCACACTTAGAAATCATATTAGGCACATAGCGCATATCTCGTTACGCGATCTGCTGTTTGCATTTCGCGATTCGACAACCTTGTTGCGAATTTTTACCTGACGCATGGTTTGTGACAATTCATGGGAGATATAAAGTCAATCGGTTGTCATCTGGTCTTTGCAACAAATATTCTTTTTCTTTTTGTTCTAGACGAAATTATCCTGCGAAAAGTAAGTCTTGCGTGGTGTCCGTATGTTAAAGTTATTCACTGTAGATTACATGAAGGTAAAAACGCGAAGAGAAAGAAAAATAGAGGCGTGTGCGAACTGAAACGCCGCGAAAATTAATTGCCAAGATCTTTTCACCCTTAACCGAGGCGCGCGCGCAAGCCGCGCTCTTGCCCGCGAGGGAGAAATCGTTTCAATCGAACGCAAAAACTCGACACCTCGCACCACCGGATGACGTATTTGAGCGCTACAATAGCCGGATGTCTGCTTAATATCCGGCCGCTAAGCAACTTACGTTACGTACGTACGCGTATACTTGACGTGAATTCTCTCTTGGCGCGGGGATAAACGCGGGAAAAATTTTCTCGCGACGCGGATAACGGTGTGTATCAGTTGTGCACGTTCTCCTCCTCTTTAAAGAGTTTCTCGTTTTAACGATTTTTCGTAGTAGAATTTACGTTTTTCACATATGAATGTGCTAAGGTCAAAGAAAAAAAAAATTGCGAGAGAAAATCGCGCCCTTGCGCGCGCGCTTGCGACGTTCTCTCTCTTTCTCTCATATTTTTCCGAGAAATGAAAAGACGCGAAATTTGAAGACGACTGTGTTACGTTAGAAAGACGATATTGCATAAAAGTGTCTATTGATTTGAGATACAAGCGCAGCGGAAGAAAGGAGGACGACATTGCGGCGGAATCGAAGAGGGTCGACGTCGCTGCGTCGAGCGAATGCTGGTGGAGGCAGAGAGAAGCGGTGTAATAAAGCGAGCCGTGAACGAAGCACGCACACCCGAGAGGAGGCAACGGCCAACCCCCCCGTTACAGTTACGGCCTTCTTCGATTTCAAGGGGTCGGCAAGATCGGGCTGCTTACGCAATAACTCGTCGTCGGCTCGTCGCTTCGTTATAAGGGCGCGGCGGAGTCGAGTAATCGCGTTTCCGTGTCTGTCTCGCTTGCTCTCGCTCGATTATACGGGACAAAAGCATTCTCTCTCGGAATAAATTAAACGCGCAATTAAATCTCAGGATGAGACACGCGCAAGTACAGCGATTGATATCACGTTACGATCGTTACGCGGCCGGAACTTGTTTTTATACTTTTTCCTGATCAACGTTTGCGACTGGCGAAACCTACCCCGTTTCTCCCTCTCCGTATAGAGACGCGGTAATCGCACATTCCAATTAATAAAATTAATGCAAAAGCATAGCTTCTTGTTTTTATTGCAAACGTTAATTTTTTTATAGTTTTTTAAAACGCAACTAAACAAAATATATTTTCGCGGATCGCGAGAGGAGTAATATTTCACCCGTCTTTTGAACGCGCATGCCGTGTAACAAAATGCATCACAGAGAGAACCAATGAAGTCAACCAATCAGGGGACTGCCGTGGCCACCGGCTGGCCAGACGGCTCGTTGGTAATTGGCCAGTAATTGTGTTTACTAATTGAAATTACGACCTTACCGCTTGTATGTAACTCGGGCACACGCTTGACGATGTTGGAAAATCTATCGCGACATGTCCGCCGTCGAAGGAAACGCTCGAGCGTGTCCTCGATACGCAGACTTCGCTTTTGCAAACTTGCGCGAAATTTTGCAATCGTTTTCAAATAACGCGCTTTCAAATAAATACTCGTCCGTGTCGACGTATAAATTGAATTGCGAAAATAAAGCACGATATTAAATAATATAAGTAGGAGAAGTTGTTTTTTTGTAAAATTATTTCTCTAAAAGAAGAGAACGTTACAGTGTTTCTTACATTAAAAAAACAAAAAAAAAAAAAAAAAACCACACTAATCGAAAAAGATTTATATTTTCGCGTTTATCTCAAAATACGGTTCTCCGCGACGCATCAATGCGAGAGCATTTAATTTGTTCAAGAAGGGCTTTACATTATATCGTCGCTTTTACACACCCGTAAAGTGATCTGCGGGCGCGATCGAGGCGCAGCGATTTCTATTCCGATCACGTACGGAGCTTCGACCAATAAAACTTTGCCGACTTCCAGAGACCACGCAGACGATTCTACGTTCCTGAGAGAGAATAAAGACCCCTTGAATAGGAATCGAAGCGATCGCAGAAGAGCATGCCAAAATTCATTTTATCGCGCCACTATCGTTTACCGGTCCATTTCGTCTCTCGGTGAAAATTCGTTCGCATTAAATTTGGATTCCAATTTACGAGAAACTTTTCGCATTTTAGCGCCACTAAATATATATCGACAACTTCATCTTTCTCTCTCGCGAGTACATAGAAAAGAGTTAATTTGAGAGAACAATGATTCGAGAGAACAATTTGCCGGGGTTTTTCGATTGCTTTTATAATCGAATCTTATCAAAGATCCAAAAATTATTGCCAAGACAAACTACTTCTATCGATCTGCGATTTTATTATTCGCGAACGACATCAATTGTCGCACGGTAAAGATTTTTTTCATCGTGCTTTAACGCGGCCTGCGTAATAGGATGAGAAGAGCGAGAAGAGCGAAAAATCGTGATGATTGTCGCTGCAATCTTGCCGCTACATGCCGGGAGATAGATTTTTTTAATTTCGCGAATTCTTATATACATAAGGTATAATTAAATATTTCTACGGCTATGCTCTTTTAAAACCAGACACAGTGCGTCTAGCTGCGGTCGGGCCGATGCCATACCGCGACACAATCTCGTGCCTGTAATTGGAAAGAGCTTGCGGAGGTCGCAAGTTGTCTTCCTTCATTGCGAGACAATGGTAGAGAAAGTGGACCAATCCCCGCTCTCCAAGCTTGGTAAATAAAATTCTACACGCTACGAAGTGGAGAAAAAAGAAGGCAGCCGGCTCCGACTGTTTGACTGTTTCTTGCATTTCGTACAGAATTATTTCTGCAAAAGTGTTTCTTCTTCTTCATTCAGCCTAGTTTATTTACGCATAAAATAGAAGACGTTGTCAAAAAGATTGCTCGCAAATAAAATAACCAAATAAATGTAACGACAACGTTCCATCCCGTTGTTTTCACGTTGTTCTTGATATCTCGCGAACAAAATGACCGCCCGCTTTTCTCCAAATAAATACTCCTTCTGATTAAGACAACTATCTCTTACCTCTTCAATTTAATAAAAAACAAAAAGTAATACATTTTTGTTGTATACTCACTCGCCAGTAGTGGAAACTACCTTGTACGTGTGTAACACGCGCACACCTGCTATCTGAAACACATAGAGATACGTAATGCGATTAGATTTTTAGAATGTATTGAATCATTGAATATATCGTGCGCACACGCGCACGAGCAGAGAATAGAACACCATCTCAATCAAGAGAGAAAGGAAATAGAGCAAAAACAAAAAAACCGCGGAAGTTTATTACGGCTAACGGTTACGCGAAGTTTTCTCGGAAACACGACGCTTCCGACATTAATGACTTAAGTTAATATTGGACGCGAGCATGATGCATTTTGGCTGCGAGCCTCGCAATATGTATCCCGTCGTTACGTCGTCGCCCGACACGGGTGCGCATATACGCGCGAAAACGATATTTCACACACAGTTTGATGAGCTCCCCGCATTAAGCCGGGGGTAAGTAATTATCGACTGAGCAGTGACCAGGATGGCCGGGCTCGGGCCACTCCCTTCTGGGGTGTCCCAGTGCGTGTCACCGCATTAACCATCCCTATGCGAACATCGTTCTCATCAAAGTTCAAACGCTGCATATCTCCGATACGTCATTGTAACCTCTGCACGGCTTAATTAACAAGACCGAACGTAGCGTCGTTGGCGGACAAGAATTAGTTTACTTCGATATTCGCCCCCCCCCCTGCGTGTGCCGCCCCGTGTGCGAAAATCACATAATGGATCGATCGTCGCCCGTATAATCAGCCCGATCGCGGGAAAAGTTAAGCGGTAATACAATCCCGAACACACAAGTGTGTGCGTCGCTCGCTCAATTTTTCATCGCGCCGATGGTAATTTATTAAACAGTCAACGACGCGCGCGTTGAGATTTCTCGGCGAGATATACACGGTTGTATATCAAGTGGCATAATTTGCGAGATGACAATTTAGAATTCAGATAGATTGTGACAGATATAGATCGCTTTCGTGAAGATTAAATGAAGAAAATTAAGTAAACTTTTAAACACGCATAAAGTAAGTACATTTTTTATAACAAATAAATATATTCCTATTAAGTTAACTACTATTGTATTAATTAACTACTCTAACTTCAACTAATTTCTCGAGAAAAAAAAGCAAATTTCTCTGTACGAGAAATTAATTGAAGAAAAGATTAACTTTAGATTAGTTAAATTAATATAACGTTAAAAAATAATTAGGAAATAACTTTTTTTTAATTTTATGTGAATAATAATATAATCACACATTAATTTAATTAAAAGGATCTTACCTGACAAACACAGTAAAGGCACGACACAGAAGAAAAAAATTAATATGTGAAAACAAGGATTGTACGTACGTATGTGCGCACGAAACGCTGCTAATTCCTGCTAATAACCGTATGCAATTAATAAAATTGGACACACGAAAATCCTGCTGGATAAAGCTGCGGTTGCACAAACTGCGCGGGAATGTGATTTTATCGGTAATGTTATCATAACATCAATAAAACATTATAAACATTAATTTTCATCGCGTTAAATCGTTGAATTTGATACTATGTAAATTTTCGATTATATGCAATGTCAATGCATATAAATTTCCGGCAAAAAAATTTCGAAGTTTGTTACTTCGAAAAAGTGACGTGTCGCGAGCAATTTTTTTCTGCTGCGCTTGTGTGTTTTTCAAGCGTTCCGAAAATACATGCCGTACTTTCGAAATGATTAAAACATTGAATATATATTTTTCATTACAGTACAAATATTTTATTAATTCTCGTTATATAATATTACTTTACTTCCTCATCACGATGACGTAAGCGCTCTTTCTCTCTCTTTCTCTCTTTCTTGCAAAACAATTTTGTTTTAAATCATTAAGCGACATGTATTAGACCGTGTTAATAACGTTCGACGAACATTTGAATAAATAGAACGAAATCTCGAGAAACGCGATTCGAACGGAATAAGATCGAGGGCGGATGAGACATATTGGGGCCGGTTTCACCGATTTGGCCGGTAACCTCGTTAAACTTCGTGGAAAGAGCGCTCCTTTCTCCCTCGTGACTTGCAATCAGTCGATTCTCGATTCTCGATGAGTAGCGTCCGAAGCTTCCTCTCGAATTACCACCGAGACAAAAAAAAAAAATTAAAAAAAAAAAAAAAAAAAAAAGAAATGATTAACTTAAGATTGAGAACTCGCGCGTCTCCGACGATCACAAGTCGAATTTTCACCGATTTGTGCGTGTCACACTTTGTTAGTTGGCGCGCGTCAGTAACGTATTTCTTTTTTTTTATTACGTAAGAAACGCGCATGATTACGTAATCAGAATACAGAGAAATTTTATTAACATTTCTGTCAATTCTGTCAATAGTACGTCTCTCAAAGTTGCACTCCGTCTCTGATACAAGATTCGCAAGAAAAAAAAAATATTGCGAGTCTCTTCTTCTCGAGATCGTCTTTTTATCAGCTAATAACATCGACGCGACGCTATATCCGAATATCCACTTGCTTTGTGAGCCGCGACAAGATCCACAATATTAGTTCCTCTCGGTAGACGTAACAAACGCAGGTAGGGGTTATCTTATTCCTCTGTTCCGCGCGCAAGAGGGCGAAGAAAGAAACCGAAGGCTCGCGGCGAAAGCTCGAGCCGACGAGGAGAAGACGAGGGCGCGGGACGATGAGAGAGGCGAAGAGTAGTCGGCGCGGGAGGAGAGGACATTATGAAAGCATTTTCCTAACCGACTGGCAAAGCCCCGAAGACATTTATCCCGCGAAAAATGAAGTAAAATAAATATAATGTAAAAGGCAAACCGCGATGTCGGTACCAAAGAGTGCCGTGCGGAGGAGAGACCGGTCGCCCGCGTTTCCCTCTTTCTTCTCCGTTTCTGCGAAGTTTCCGACTCGTTTTCGTGTCCTCCTTGCAGCGGGCGGCCGCGCTCCTCTCGTGAAGAGAGACACGATGGCGCGGGGAGGGGGGGGGGAGGAAAGAAGAGAGCGGAGGAAAAACGAAGGGCGATCTCCTTCGCGAGCTACAAGGAGTCACGGAAAATGAAGAAACGGCTGACGACGGGATGAAAAGAAAGGGAAACGAAGCGGGAGAGAGGAGGAGAGGACGAGTCTTGTCTCTTCGGGAACGCGCTCGTTCCTCCTCCCGTCTATCCTCCTACTACCGCCCGCAGGGATTTTTCCTTCTTCGGCACTCGTCCTCCTTTATGCCTCTTTCAATATGCTCTTCTAACTCTCCACCGTCCGCTTGTCCGGTCACGGAGCTCCACTTTTCAACTTGACATTTTTAATTCTTTTTTTTCTTTCGCGTAATCGTCTTACGAGAGAGCAACCGAAGCAGCCATTCGAGAAACGCGCGACGATATGCCGACGGACTCTTTCTCTCTCTCTCTCTCTCTCTTTCCCTCTTTCTAGACTTCCCTACGATCCTACCCACTTTTCACCAGACTGACGACGTCCTCGGGACTAGTCCTCGCTTTGCACTCTGCGGATTTATCTCATGCCGTCGGAGATCGTCTTACTCTTTCACGGCGAAAAGACATTTCAGAAAATGCGTGTCGTGTGAAGGAAAAAAAGATAAATATAACGAGAGCGGAATATGTTACATGTAACGGACTTTGAGAAAAAATTATAATAAAAATGTGCGAGGTATATATTTTTAAATTATTCCGCGGAATATCTATGTACGTAGAAAACTGTCGAGATGCTAAAGACGCTGCACCCTCGAAACGCAGGCGTGGCCGCAATCCAACAGATCGGATCGGTTCGTAGGGAAACGATGATGTGGATTGGGGGCGACCGGTGACTGGTGAAAGGAACCGTCGAAGGAAGGCAGGAAGATATTTACCAGCGTCTCCTCTTACAACCTCGGCAAACTTCAATTCCCCTTTTCCGCGTCCTGGCTCCCCCGTATTTACAATCGGTTACCCGATGCCTAATCCGATGAGAGAGGAGAAGGAGAGGGGGTGGGGAGGACAGACTGTCGTGTCGTAATTTAAGGTGAACGCACGGGATGCACAAGGGTGAAGGGTAGAGAGGAGGAAAGGAATCGCGCAGCGACGACGAGGTTCCCGCTCGCGCAATTCGTCAAAGCGCGTCAAGAAGCGAAGTAGAAATTGCGAAATCTCTCTCTCTCTCTCTCTCGCCGCCGACGATGCGGAGAACCGCGCGCCATTACTGAATTTCGGTTACTTGTTATCACGAGGAGGAAACGGGGAAGAGAGGGAGGGTTACATGTTTTAAAAGTCAGGAAATTGAAAATAATCCACCGAGGATTCATGAATTTCCGGAAATAATTAGCGATACGTGTGGCACGGCTCATCTGCATTTTCCTATACGTCCCGCCAGTACATACCAGATCCATGATTTATTTTCGCACAAATGCGCACAATTAACGCAATTCCGGTATCAAGCCAATATTTTGGCCGATACAATCTGTGCGTGTGTGCATGCGAGTACGGACGCGCGAGCGCGATATACGCGTGCGAGCAAGTGTATTTTTGTTTATTCCCCTCTGCCCATCCGGTCCCCCTCCCCCTTGAAACGATATTTGTGACGGCCTGTTACGCGTATGCGCATACGTTGCACGCCGGAATGCACTCGATAATTGCCACTATTTAAAATTGCATCTCTTGCCGCCTTTTTTCTTTTTTTTACAAATTTCACGATAAATATATCCGAACCAGTGGCATTGCTTTATGCGGATTGGAATGTGCGTACCGCCGGCCGATTATTTTTTTTATGCAAAAATATGCAACGGATCACCGAGAAAAATATGATCCGGACGACTGCGCGCTCACCGACAGAAACCTACATGCGCGGAATAAAATTAAGTGACGCGGCAACGCGCGGAATAACGAGGAGTCGGCTTGCGCGTAGCGGAGATTTTCAACATTGATTTCTTCTCGTTCGCTCGAGCACATTTCACGTTTCGAATCGTTACGCGAAAATCTAAATATATATATATAGGATATATATAATATATACACTCGAGTCGAAATATACATGCGAAAAAAGGAATTCATTTCATTCTATTTCACACAGTCAAATTCGAAAGAGTGATTATTTTGTTGTTACATTAATCGAACAGCTCTCTCTTTCTCTCTCTCTCTATCTATCTCTCTTTTTACTTTTTTTACGTACCGTATTCGCGACTCGATCGTGATAGGAAATGCATATCATTCGACGAATACGCAAGCGAGCTTTTGAAATTCCATTAATGTATTCAAAGAACGGCCGAACTAGCGATATCTGTGCGCAGCTACTCGGAAAGTTCGCGAGGCCTCCTTACCTTATAAATATTCAAATTGTAACAACCCTTTTCCCGCGAAGGGAGAATCGTGCGTTTGAATTTTTGAGAGTTAATCGAGAGAGGCGAAATTTAGCGGCGCTATACTCTCATTCAAATGAACGGAAAAACCATTATTGCAAACTGCCGCCGTCGATGTCTAATTACGCTATTTGTCTTTGACGATTGATTGAGTGTTTGTCATAAAAAAAAAAGAAAAATACAAAAACATTTCGTTCAAACATGACTCATTAATAAAAGTATCCCCTTTCATTCGGTAAAAGTCCAAGCTGCGAGCGTTAATGTGCATGTTATTTGAAGACGCGCGCGCGCAAAAAAAAAAAAGAAAAGAAAAAAAGAATCTTCCAATGCGTTGAATAAAATACACACTATCTGTTCTGTTAAATTGATACCAGCTGAAAGGCTAGTAAACTACAGTTGCTTTGAAGCGATTGGCGACTCAGAACCTTAACCGTGTTGCGGTGTGTTCGCAATCTCGCCGCCGACCCTTCGGGCATGCGGCGCACACACCCTCTTTTCTCACCCACCGGTTCAAACATCCCGAGTAGTACGGAGGCCAAAAGCAGGACCGAAACCAGAAGTGGAAACAGAGACGAGCACAAGGGCGGAAGGATGGTGCGGCGGCAGGGGGCAAAGGGTGCGGCAAGGGGTAGAAAGAGGCGACGCGCGGCGTCGTGTGCATCGTACCGTGTTGAACTTCCCTCTATGGTCTGAGTGAAATCGTTTCCTGCGGAAGAGCAAGCACTTCGTACCTACCACCGAACATCGCGATTTCCTCCGCGAGCCAATTCGCCGAACATTCGCCGACTTCCGGGATGTTACCCGTTCCGAGATGATCGGCGATGTCGTGCTTGAGATTGAGATCTGAAATTTTCGTTGCACGATAATGCGCTCCGCGCGGAAGAGATTGAGATTTGGAGAGCGTCTCGTAGTGGTATTTTTTTAACGCTACAAAAATCTGAACTTTTAAAAGTTTGCGCGCGGATACGTATGCAATTAAATATAATAAAGTATACAAATATTATGTATTCACAAGAGAGTCAGAGAAAGAGAGAGAGAAACACAATCTTATAAATCGTCACAGCAAGAAATGATACATTATTATACAGACATAACTGTTACGACATAACAGTAATACAATCATTTCAAATTCTGACTGTTTGTACGACATATTCACCGATGATACATTCTCCGATGATGCAACGTAACTATCTGGCTATGCAATCAGATGTGTTTGATGCACAAGCACCCGGTGTTAAGCAACTCTATTGGAAAATACGTACGCCGCAATACCGCGGAGTTAATTTCAGAGAATGAAACACTATAAACCGCACGAAATTTAATGGAATATTAATAAGACTGACACAATGCTGTTTTCTCTTTCAAGATATTCAATCCGTACTGCTTTTCACGCGACATAAAACAACTTGTTTTATTAACGCGATTTTCCTTTTCTCGAAAGTTTTCCTTGAAAGCTTTCGTAATGAACATCCGTCTCTCGGACCGTCGAGTTTTTTGATTGTAAAAACTAAAGAAGTAAATATACATCTAATTTCATTGTTGTAATTTAGCAAAAAATATATTAATATATAAGAATACTTTCTACTAAAAAGAAAGATATATTTTTACAATAGTTTTCTGCGTTTCTATATTTACATAAATAAAGACCGAAAACTTGACGAGATTCGTAATTCCTTTTTTTTTGGAAAGGTAAGTTTTTCGAGATGTAGGATATTGCATCTAATGAGTCAGCATATAAGTACGAGTATTTCACGCACAAAGTCGTTGCATAGCTTCTCATTTGCCAAGTTAAACGCTATAGTTAAACTTTGCTAAATGTTTAACAAAATAAATAAATTTTTTATGGAATAAAAATTTAACGTAGATCGCGTCGCTACAAAGTATTTTTATTGCAACAGTACGTAGTACTATTATACTAAGTAGCGTTTTGAGCAGGAATAAGATTTTTTAATGCAAACATTATAATATCGCATATCGATATATATATCGCATATCGATATATATCGCATATCGATATATCGATTTTTTTTTTGTTTCTAATTACTGATTCCAGCAAAGTGTTAAAACGACTTTCTCTGTATAAACAATTTTCCGTT
>QVOA01010630.1:0-37240 GCA_014825685.1 Pseudomyrmex cubaensis | reverse complement strand
CAAGTACGAGTGTAAAGTATTTATTTATTTATTTATTGGAATCACACTACATCATCCTTTATTTTATTTTATTAAATTTCCTACATATATATATAAAAGTGTTTCCAAATTTTTTTAAAGAAATATATCTGTATCTATTTCTCAATCTTTATGTAAAAGTATTAAAGAAACTAAAGAGTTACAGAATGTTTAAATACACTTAAAATGAAGGGGAAAAGTTCTCTTTCACTGATTTGAATAAAGCACCGAAGTGAAAAATCAAAATATTCACTTTTTTTTTATTATCGACAACATTCTAATATTTCAATGTTACATGCTGATTTAGAGATAGATAATATTAGGTATACGAAAAAAATGTAGGATTCTTTGAAACGAATTCAATTTTTCACGTTATGATTTTCCCGTTATAAAAGTAAAAAGAAACAAACTGACAAACAAAATTATTTCATCTATGTAGTTTTTTAAAGAGAGATTTCTTGAACGTGGAGATATGAAATATAAAAAAACATTAATGTCAAAGAAATTAATGGAGAACGCGCGAGTAATTGCAACACGCTAAACGAGTTTGCATTGTTGTCACGTAAACATTTGTATGGAGAGATTTATTCTTTTACAACATATATATTTATATATATATATAAAACAACACTACAGCGTCCGCGTTGCACGTTATTTATTACATCACGCTATTCCTCTTAGTAATTCCCGCGACGTTTGATTTAAAGTAACAACCATTCACGGCGACATTTATTTTCCATTAGGACGCGTCTTACCGAGAACAATATAAAATCGTTTACCACAGGTACGGCAAGACCGACGCAGACGAAAATGGAATATACTCTCTCGTTGTTGTGACGAATCTTACCCTGTTGGCAATTATTCCACTCCCGTGGCGAAACGTTAGAGGATACCGCGTGTCTGACATGCTATGTACAATTTCTTGTCGATCAATTGGCAACGTCGAACCATCAACGTGCCTCCGTAATCTCGGACTCGCCAATAATGACTAAACTTTGACGGCGCGCTCCTTGTAACGTAACCCCGACCTGATGCACCCGTTGGAATTGCATTGCGGCAGGGAAACCACTAATGCCGGGACCAATTTACTCGAAGAGAGAGAGAGAGAGAGAGAAAGAGAGAATTTAGGGTAGGTCTAAGCTTTTGCACTAGCTTACTTACTGTCCGTGTCAGTATTGAGCCAAGTTTCTTGCTCGAAGGTTGAACTTAATGTTGTATCTCTATACTTTGTTAACTTATTAATCTTAATTAGCGTAATTGAATAACATCGTCTGCTCAAGATAGCAACTCGCTTTTCGAAGCAAAGTGAACATATTGATTTACAATTGCAGGAGAGAGAGAGAGAGAGAGAGAGAGAGAGAGAGAGAGAGAGAGAGAGAGAGGAGAAAGAGAGAGGAATAATTGATCGGGAACTGTTGGAACATCTTTGCGTAAGTTCCGCGAGAACGCGCTCGAAGTAGAACTCTACGTCTCGCTCGGAGCAAGGACCAAGTAAGAGATGTTACCGCCAATCTATCTACGAGGCGTTTAAGCAAAAGTTGTGAATTTGAATTTTAAAACAGCAGAGACAGCGCGCTGTGTTTCTGCTTCCGACCTCTCAAGAGCGGTTTTCAGGATAGATTGAAAGATAACTCTATGGTACTCTATTTCTCCTCTTCTTCTTGTCTAACCTTTACCAGCGCAACATCTCGTCTCGGATATTCTCCGCGTCTCTCTTCCTACTCCAACCGTGTCTCCTTATCCTGCCCGACCTTCCATCGTCGCAGATATTTTACGAGGTGGCTTCGACTCGCAGCAGCCCGTAAAATCTCGAAATTTAGGGCAGAATCTCATAGGTCACAAGGACGCGATACCGCTCGTCCGCTCGAGTTTACGTATGTACATATGTTCTTCGCGAAATGCTAAATCATACAGCAGCCTCTCGTTTTCGTTCGAGGTTTATATGCGCGATCACATCGCAGAAACCGGGTCGAAACGCGCCTCAAACTGAAACCTCCCGGCAATGCGCGGCAATTCGTAATCCGCGAGGGAATTGCTGATGCGCGCATTCCGCGGCTCATCAGCCCATAACCTGATATTATCCGGAGCTGCGAGATTTAATGGACCGTGCGTCGAGTGAGATAAACACGCACATTTACAAGTGTCGTGATTAAACTTCTATTGCGTGCGTTCGTTGTCGTTTCGCGAAAA
Source organism: Pseudomyrmex cubaensis (assembly GCA_014825685.1). NCBI lineage: Eukaryota > Metazoa > Arthropoda > Insecta > Hymenoptera > Formicidae > Pseudomyrmex > Pseudomyrmex cubaensis. The sequence continues at coordinate 35,032 of QVOA01010630.1, read as the reverse complement.
GATCGCGCGCAACGGGTTAAACGCGATAATTTCTCATTTCGACCGATGGACGTCGCGAGACGAGTTTCCGCGAATGGTATGATTCGAGAGAGAACAAAAGGCGAGGAGCGAACGATAGCGTCCATTCGAAATCACATCACATGCTCAACTGCAATTTTTCATTCTCGTTCTTTATCTTCTTCTCTTTGCTTTTATATTTTATAATCTGCAGCGTTTATCGTTTATAAAATAACTGAGTGAGAAAGAAAGATATAGAGAGAGAAAAAGAGAAATAATTATGTTGTTGCAAAGGATGCGCGTAAGATTGTGCTTGCTGATATAATTGTGCCACTCTCAGAGTGGCGCAATTGGGAAATGAGATTCCAGTTGGGAAAAGTAGGTCGTATTAAAATGACACGAGACTTATCATATCTATCTTTAAACTAACAGAGAAAGAGAGAGAGAGAGAGAGTTAAGCGATCTCTTCCAAATTAGGTTCAAAGCGAGATGATGGTTAATGAGTGTATAAACGAACAAGAGGGAAGGGAAATTGAGGAAACGGGACAGATTGCGAAGTCTCGAAAAGCCGGTCAATGGCGTCGGGTCATAATTAAATTAGCGCGAGCTCATTGTACGAGCATGTCGGCTCTTGTAACCTCCGTTTGCGCTAAACTTGGTCGATTCCGGCGGCCCTACGTGTGAGAGCTTGAATTTCTTGTCGCCAAATAAAACAAAGCGGTCGAAACTGTTCTCCTCGCACATATACGTAACCTTTCGTTAAATTTAATAAAGAAACTTGCCGCTGCGCAAGAGCGGAATTTTATCCGTTGTACATGATATAGCGTGGTACCTACATATATTCGCTTTGGTACAGGTACACACAGAACACATAACGTTGTACATAGCGTTGGGACTTTGTCATTCACGCGATAGAGTTGGATCGACGCGAATGTGTATAACGATTTCAAAACCAACGTATTTACCAACGTTAAAAAAAAAAAAAAAAAAGCACGTGAAAACTCTCGGAGAGGCGAGATTTCGCGGCTCATTAAAAAATTGTTATCACACTCCGTTCGGTTTTTCGAAAAGATATATGACAAAAAACACCTTATAAACGGAAGCGTTTTATCAGTATTATGACAGTTTCGCAATGGACATGAGTAAAGAAAGCTTCCCGAGCGCTTTCGCGCGAATTTGATATTCACGCCGTTATAACCGGCTGCGCGACGTGTATAATTGATTATCGCTCGCGGAAAGTTCCAATTCTCGCCTCGCGTCTTCATTCAATGTCAAAACGACGGCGACGAGTTGTCGCGTGAATATTGTCTAACGACGGGAGTTGATTGCGAGAGGGAGATGCGCCACGGGGAGGGAGGGAAAGAAGAGAGAAAGAGAGAGAGCGAGAGAGAGAGAAAACGGATTAACGCAGATTATAACGCCGTGGAGAATTCGCGATACGAAAGTCGCGGATAAACTTCCCCGGCTGGCCCCGGGGGAGAATAAGCGGCGACGTACTTCGCACCTATAAGCGTTTCGCGCTGCTGCGAGGAAAACGGGCCGGATTATGCGCCGTACGCGCCGAGATTCAATATTTGCCGCGTCAGCCGCGTCCTCCTCGCGTAATCACGAGCCTAATCAACAGCGACGAAATTCGATTATATACTCGCCGGGTTTCTCGCCAATAGAACGTAACTAGCGTGTGATAGCTACGCCAGGTCGGCGAACGAGCCGCGTCTGGCGGTAACTGTCAGACGCGGGACCGAAGCAGCTACCAACAAATTATATATCCGCGCGCCCGAGATCGTGCTCGAGTGACGAATAAACTGCGTTTTGCACAAAAGCGCAATAATTCGCAGCGTTAGCTACTTTCCCAAGGTCTCGTTTCGAGCTCTGTGAACTGCGAATGAGTTTGACGATGGGAAGCTGCCCGGGGTTCATCCTATATGGCCGCGATAATTGCAAATTACGTTTTTAATCCCAGTAAATCCTTCCTCATCCACGCAGAATATATACAGAATATATTCTCTCTCGTATACACAAACATACACACACATAGACATACGCACACACGTTGCGCGTTTCATCGTTATTCGCTTATTTCCACACTCGTGGAACGAGTGACGTATTATTATTATTTTGGAAAAAAAAATTATTTTCTCGTTATCAAATGACATGAAGAGAAGTTCTTGTGCCAATAAACAATTCCTGAGATATCCGCAACCGATGGTGCTTCTTTTATTTTCGTTCCGACAAGCTTATCACCGTAATTCGCACGCACTTAACTCAATTTGTTCGTTTAAAAGTACGAAATTGTATATCCGCCATTAGTGTATACGAATCGAGTGTTTTGCATCTTTCTTTTTTTCTCGACTCTACACGTTTGATGGCGTATACATTTATAGGTCTTAGACAAACAATATATTATAGCTTTATATTAGGGCCATTAGACTCGTCTGTTATTCTCTTATAAATAATATGGTTCTTTATTTATTTGTTTTATTAATATCTACGTTTGTAAAGAAATTGAAACTATTGTTCCTCGTAAATATGCAGCAACTGCGCGGACTCGGTTATGTCTCGGTTGTCGATATCCAAGATATGCAAGAATATTTGACGCGAAAATACACACGTGGCGCGCGGCTACGCCTTAAGATATGATACCCCGAACGAATGTCCTCTTCCGTTCAGCATCGAAATTGTCGCATCTACATAGCGTTTTCTTTCGGTTTCTCGTGTTTCAGAAGTGCATTGCCACAACATGCCGCAGGGCAGCACCGGCAAAAGCAGCGACACATACAACGCTCTGCCGGAGGAACCAGCACGATCGGGGCCGTATTTCGACAAATCGGCTTCGAAAAACGTGACCGCTCTCCTCGGAAAGACCACGTATCTCAACTGCCGTGTTAAAAATTTGGGGAACAAAACGGTGAGTGTGACACAACGTATATCAGCAATTTGTATGGTATTACGTTTTTTTATGCGTTTGTATATTGAACGTAGATGAAATATCGAATTTCTCGAAACTTTATAACTCGAGTGATATGCAGCTTATATACGCGCTTATATATAAATATAATATAAATTGGATCATAGCAGGGATATTTACGAAGGCGTTAACTGATTTAATAAGAGAAGCGTAAGAAGCGTTCGCGAGTAACGATGAGGAGGAAAAGGAGGGAAACTTTATTCCAGAAAAAGCAATCTTACTCCTCTTGTGTTAAATATAAAACTTCTTTATACTTTTTAAGTCGCGCGTGCGCGCGCGCGCACGACGTCATTGCGTGACAACTAATTCTCTTTCCGATAAAAGAGCAAAGGTGAAATTTTTATATCGAAAAAGAAACCGCGCACTTAGGAGACAGACATTGTAAGTAGGTACCGATATTAGAAGCGTAACGAACGAAGCCGACTTGGCATTGTACACGTCGCCGGATTAAATCCGACAATTTGCCGGTGTGTACTCAGATCCGGCGATGACAATGCGGTGGCGAGCGCGGGTATCTCTCTCTCTCGCGATAAAGTTCCACCATTGGCGGTATATACGCTGAGGTACAACAGGAGAGAAATGCGATAGATGTCGGTTGTGTGTTTGTGTGTGTGCACGTTTAGAACGCTTACGTAAACACGACGGATTTTCTACGTTTCCTCGTAGAATTCTCACCCGCGCGTCTGACACAAGTGAGTGAGGCAAAATATCGAGTGTCAATATTTTATCGACACAATGGGACGTCACCTGTACTGGGCTTTCCTTCGGGGAGGGATAGCGTCGAAAGTGCACTCGGGCACTGGCGCCATGCTCTCTCTCGACAATGCCATTGAACCGAGCGTAGGTGCCTTCGTTGTACACATACACGCATATGTACTTACCTATGTGCGTACTACACTTAGTCGTTGCTTGAATGTCTGGACAATTACGGCTCCAGAAGGACCCGCGAGGCAAATAGGATTAGCGCGGCTGTATTACGTATGTGCGGTGTGTCGATAAATTCGAATTGATTTCGCACCTTGATTGGCTATTGCACGAAAAGACAAAAGACATAGCGCGTTAAAAGCAAAACTATTTTATCAAATTGGCAAAGAGTTTTTCGGTCAATGTGAGTCATGTGTACTGGATGTAAGTGCGCGAAATAAAGATTTTAAACCTGTAAATTGTTACACGTAATAAATTATTGCACGTAATAATTCGAACTAAATTTAATTTCGAAAATTCATATTGAGTGTTTGGTTTGCATCACGTATGTATGAAAACCCATTTTACTCTCTTCTGAAATTTAAAAAATCCATCACGAAAAAGACATCTCGGCCAAAGGAAATCGAATCTCGTGCAGGAAGTCCGGAAGATCGTCCTGTCCGAAGTGTCCTTTTCGCAGTCGATTTGTAAATTTCATAAGGTAATAAAATAGGTAATTTACACATATGATATTTGATGCAAAACAAGCATTCAATGTAAATATTCGAAATTAAATTCAGTTTGAATTATTATGTATAATAATTTACACGTTGGAAAAATATATTTTGCTCACGTACCTCCAGCACATAGTACCTCACATCGACCGAAAAACTTTTTGCTAATTTGATACTGTAGAAGTTTAAAATTTGTAAATTTGTTTGAATATTTTATGTTGTACGTTTGATGTATGTGTGTTTGAATATTTTATGTTGTACATTTGATGTATGTGTGTTTCTGTGTGTGCGTGCGCACATCGTGTACACATCAAGAAAGGGGAGATGTGACACAGACAAATTCATCGTCAAGAATTAGGTATAACTTAGGAGTGAGCGAGGGGAAGATTCGACCGACTATAACTCACCTAGCCTATATTTTACGCCTCTTTTTGCTCGCGTCTCGCGGGAGAGATTAGATCGCTTGGATTATTCACGATGGCTTCCCACTGAGTCATAGTTACCGAGACATATGAAAGAGCTGGTATTGTTGGCTCGTATGATTTTCACACATGTGCGCGCCGAACTGTGTAATTCGTTGTTCTACGCTCTACTGAAATCAAAGATTAATTATGTTGTGTGTGTATAATATAATTCACATATACCTATAATGTAATATACCCGTAATATACTTGTTTTCCGTCGAAAAAGAGGGGAATGTGGACTATATTATTCATATAATAACCTTGGAAAATCGCGTTCTCTGATAAATTGCAGATTGCGAACGCGCCGCGTATTAGCAAACTAAATAAAATTTTTCACGGTGCAAAGTTTTAAACGATTCGTCGCATTTTCCAATCTTACAAAAGCCAAAGGATACTTGAGAAACGCTGAAACGCAATACTTTGTAACAATTGAATTGGTAATGCCCGTCGGTTTATACAGCGATGCAGCTGCTCAGTCGGATAGCAAGAAAGGGAGGGAAATGTTGCCTCGCTATTGGAATCGACCGACTTTCGCATGCGACGTTTAGATTTATCGTTCGTGTGTGAAACTCGCGGAGAATCATACAGCAACGGGGGCAGATTTATTGGGCAAATGTATATATGTACGTATATACACACGCCCGTCTCGAAAGAGAGGGAGGGAGGAGCGACACATCGAGGTCCTGTTGCGGGCAAGTTCCGTGTTGTTTTACTTAATCTATGAATCGTCAAGCGCCGCGGAGAGTTCGAAGTTCAAAAAGAGGCCCGGGAATTCATTCATATGTATGCCGCGTAACCCAGTTTAGATCCAATTCTGCTCTGAGAGGTATGCGGCGTTTGCCTCCAAACTTGTACGCTTCTGGACACCGGCCGGCATTCGCGAATATGCACTAACGATCTCTCAACAACAAACGCGTTCTCTCTCCGCGAGAAGTGCTCTCCAAAAATTACCGGCCGGCAATCGAGAGAGTTGGCGTAATTAATCTTCAAATAGAAAGCGTTTTCGATAACGTTCGCGCAATGGTTTCGCTGTCAATGTTACTATCATAAAGATTTCTTTGTACCTTCAGTCGAATGACATTTTTAGAAATGTGAAATCTCATAATTTATATAAAATTTCTCGATTTTTTCTTCTTTGTTATTTTATACCCGTTCATTACGAGTAAATACGTGCTGTTTAAATTTCTAGGAAAACACATCTTGTGTCAATTCGACATCGGCAATATTCGTGCGCGCGTTCATTTTGCCGATTAATTGGCCCGCTGTCGAAGTCGCGACCAAGTATTTGATTTCTAAATCGTGTTTACTATTAGCGTTCGCGAAACCCCATCGATGATTACGATTTGATCCAGGAATATACAGGAAATCTCGAGTTGAATCGAAACTGCACAGGAAGCCCTGCACTTGGTTAGAGCTTAATTAAATTCAACGCTTAAATGTCTATTGGAAGGAGTACAATCGCGAATAGACGAGAAACTCCCGGACACGCTTCTCCCTCGAAAAGTTAAATTAAAATAAATAACTTGGCTGTTCGATTATCGATAAGACGCACTTCGCTTAATATGACTTGCGCATTAAAAAAACAAAAAAGAGAAAAAGATTAAAAGAAGATTGAGGAATGAGGAGGAGAACTTCACCGATGGATTCTTACGGCTCTCTTCGAACGGGAAGAACAAATGCTTGAAAGAAAATTTCCCTCTTTCGTTGCAACGAACATCGACCGGACCAGTAGAATCGATTCGATATAGACGGGACGATTATCGCTGTGCCCGCCGGTTGACTTACATTAATTCGAGATCAAAGCCTTCAACGAGCCGGAGATAAGTGCTCTTGGCCGGCGAAGGAAGATCTTCTTAAAATTCGAGAAATATCCGAGCAGGACAATTGTTACACAGGGAAACAAAATCCTTTGTAACACCGCGAAAGCCTATAATGAGCGGATAAAGGACGGCGCGAGCCCACTTATCGAGATTTTATCGATACGCTCGCGGGACAAGGACCCGAAGAAGAAGAAGAGTCTCGATGACCGTTACTCTTCTGGAAATGCAACTTAACTCTTTACGCTCCAATTACTCTCGCCAGCCGAGTTTGCCGCTTCTTTCGTTTGTCATGCATATTGACAAGCATATTTCTTTTTAATTATCAGCAAAGATTCTTCACGAAGTTCTCGACCGATAAATGATAAATAATTAATGTTAATTATTTTGACATCTCGCACAATCAACCAAGAAATTCGCCGATTTGCTGTCTTTCGACGAAACAAAGAAATATAGTTTTTGTCATAGTTGTCTTTTAGCTACAAATAAAAATTTGGATTTCGTAGCTACACGTTTAGTTTTGTCCGTGTAATACGATCGAAATTTAGCCGCCAGATTCTAAATTCTAGCTGCAAAAACTAATGTTTTTTTTCCCATGGTGTCCTTTTTATATACGATTCCAACTTTTAGAATCTGCTCTTTTTTTTTGTCCTCGGTCCAAAACCTATTTTTGAAATTTTTTATTTTTTTCCGATAGAATTTTTATGTTGCGATTCGACAGTTTGTATGCCACTGTGTAACCTGCGTAACTTTCCGATGAACCATCCACTACTCTGTTCGCATTGCACATTGTGATCAGTTTTGGATGCATCACACCGACCAACGTTACTTTCTGCGTGTGTATACATTCAACTGACCCCATGCCGTCAACCCGCTCGCTACGCAAGTGCCACGCCGATATTGTCAGGCAGCGCACACGGGCTTGCTGTCGACGTGATGCGAAAGACGAGCGCGCTCGCGAATACCCCCGGTTCAAATGGACGATAACGAAAAAGAGAGAGCTTCGATTCTATTGCGCATCCAGCATCTTTGACCGTTGCGGACAGTCGTTCGCAACGAACAATCGTCCTCGATCCTTTTACGCGGACGTACATCGATCGCGAAGAGTGCCCTCGAGCTAAAAAGACGCGTCTCTCAACAATGGTTTTTTTCTATTGACCTTATCGTGTCCGTGATCGGAAAGTGCTGCGCTGCGCCACACGTATATATATATATATGGATATATATATATTGATTTCAATTGTGCTTCTTATCAGAAATACTGGCTCGGCGTAGTAGTTCGAGGTTATTTCTATTATTCTATTACATAATTTGTTTTCTACCGCACAGTTCAAATCGAATATTCCGCGAGATACAGCACGTACGTAGTTCAAATTTATTCGTGTCGTAATCGAAAAAATGTGCAAATTCAAGATGTCGCTATTAATCTTACTTACACGTTAGATTTATAATCTGTGTAACTAGGAGGAAAGTAATATATTATATTTTCGCACTTTATTTCAATGTTGAATTTTCGACGCGATAATTAACCGAGTAACTGGAAAATTAAGAACGAGGGTTATATGTGCGTTACAATGTTTTATGTGTCTGTCAGCAGTAAGAAAACCGCGTGTAAATCACAATTTTCAAGTTGCCGTGCATTGTAAATCATTGTAAAATACATTAATAAATCAAATCTGTCTGCATGTAAGAAACTTAAGTACGATTTATCGTGACTTTGAAGCTACGTCGAGAGAGCGACGTGTTATAATTTTCTTGGTTTGTCGAAACCGAATAAAATTGTCCAATAAATTTGGTCGCATTATCGGTATAATCCAATGTATATTTACACACGCATGATAATGAACAGTTGTGACAATAGAATATTCCTTTTGATCGGTGCGGAATTTATTTCATGATGTATCAAACATCGCGGAAAACGAAACGGAATTTACATAATTGCTGTGACAATATTCCAAATATCAATTCGTAAATAAATTATCCCCATTTCTCTCTCTCTCTCTCTCCTACAATCTGTCATGAATTAGTTGTATCAATTACGTGGTCCATCTGGTCTCATAAATTTGCAAATATCGAATGATGAATTAAATCACGTGACATGGTCGATTTGTTGTCGCGCAGTTTCTAAATCAGGAATCAAATGCGAACATTGACGACAAAAAGAAAAGGATGGAGGAAAATGTGCTGCTTCTCATTTTATATTTTTATTAAGATGACATACTTTATATTTTCGCGAAACAGACTTTTGCAGCTGCGCCGCGTGCGCTCTCGCCGGCACGTACACGTACATTAGCTCGCGTGTTTCTGTGTCCCTCTGCCCCAGATATATTTCTAGGATATTTCGAGTTGTTCCAAAGAGGCGCAATTTCCACAGAGAGTCAAAGGCATGAGACACGTATCCTTTCGATTAAATACCGGAGCGTGAAACGTCGTTTGCTTATAATACACGAGACAATAAGCGCCGTAGAGTTTAAGCTTTAACGATTACAAGAGTCCTTCTTACTACATTTTGATCCTTGACTCTCCTTTATCTTGGAAACAGATAATATCATTCTCTTGTTAACTTCTCAGCATGACGACTGCGACACGCAATCCGCGCACTGCTCTGTTCGCGTACCGACAATTCCTGGTTGCAACCAAATTCACACGAAACACTTAACACCCATTTTCGTCACTGTCGCGTAATTCTCTCTCTTCCTGTTTCGCGCAAATCTCGAAAATAGATGCACACATACACACATACACAGAGATAAAGAGATATTTTACACTGCTTAAGGCATTAACATAGAAGGTGTATTCAAGAAGACACATATATTAATTGTTAAAATGTGTCTTATTAAAATGTACATATAATATACATATAATATAATATATACACACACATATATATATATAATATATGTACACACACAGCTGCGACTGATGCGGCAAAATTTATTTTATAAATCTGTCTTTTCATTTTCTAACACGCAAAGTCGATTGTGCACGCAAATCAATTAACGACTAACTTAATATTCATTATCTACTTAGGTCGAACATTATCGGAGCATCTGTGTGTGTGAGAAAGATTTCAAAGCGAGCGAGCGAGAGCGAGAGAGAGAGAGAGAGAAGCGATAAAGTTTACTGCATGAAATTTCTCTGTTGCTTTTATGCATAAACTCATCTTACATGTGGTATTTAAAATTTAAGTATTTTGTTTAACTTTATAGCGTGCACTCTGTGTGTTGAAAGTTATGGTATTTTACGTACATATGTCTGACTTTTTATTAAAAACTTTTAGAGTTTTTTTTAAAGCTTCTAGTTTATATCTCTTTACGTTTAGTTGTATATCGAATTGTGAGCTTGATATACTCCTGTCTTACGGCAGCGCTTCGCGAGAAAGAGAGAGATATATAGGTCTATATGTCTTTCGTGCTATATAGCATCGCAAAATTCGGACGTACATTGGCGGAATAACGATTTTCCAGCTGATCACAAGCCGGCGAACGGACTAGACGAGTCGAGGCGCGGCCTCTTTTCCGCAGAATTTAGCTTAATGGCCGACGCCTTAAAGAAATTACTACCACGGCGGCCGTAAAGCACGGAAAAGTTTATTACACGAGCTCGACGACGACGAGAAACGAGCAGGCCGGGGATAGCGAACAATTTTGCTCGGGAAGATTAGTTCGCCGCTTGTGCTGAAATAATCCCATAACGTACACCGAGGTCGAAAACCGCAGCCGAAGGAAAAACTGGAGCAACGACGTGACGTGGCGCAACTCTTGTTAAAATTTGTGCGCGCGTCGTTTCAAATATCTGCATTTTGCCATCGTCTTGATCTCAAAGTTAACGCGATGCAACACGTATTGTCAAAAGAGATACGTTTATCTACGTAGATATATTTGTATGAGTTACAATATGAAAAAAACATCTCTCACACGCCGAAAAAACTGGTCGCAAAAGATATATATTTTGATATATATGTAAAAAAATTGCAATTGCAGTACGATCTGACACGAACATAGGTCTGAACATGCTGTAGAATAGCGTGCGGTTGCAGTGCAATGCAACGCGTTCCAACTCCGAAATTATGCGAACTACCGCGAACAATAGCGCATCCATTCAAGCACTTGGAGAACATTCGTTACCGATATTTAATCCACATGAGTTCCATTAGATAACATATGTCCGATAGACGAGGTACCTCTTTCATGATTTCCCTCGACCACTGACGCAGTCATTTTCGTTGATCGATGGAATAATATCGATGTGCGCAATAATATCGACGGCTAGAAAGCGGGAAACAAATTTGCCTCGGTATTCCATTTCGTCTTAATCGTGTGTGGAAAATTGCGCGCGCAGGAAATTTGCAGTTTAACATCTCGAGCGCAGAAATCAACGTCTTTTTGTCATTTCCCGCATTGGTTGACGCAAAGGAGCTGTCACCAGCAAGCTCGTTAGAACTGCTGTTTCCGCATTAACGCGCGGATAACGAAGGTGTCAAGTTCTGGACGTACGATCAAAATGAGATTTCTCTGAAATTGTAAGGCTACGTACACAACTGACGACGGGTCATCAATATAGCGAATTGTTGAGAGTTCGAGCTCGATATTATATTGAGACCAAGAATAAAACGCGATTAAACCGCACGCTGTTAAAGAGTGCAATTTAATGTGCGAATAATGCGCGTGCGTGTAGATTGCAGATTCGGTGTGCTTCAACATTTTGTTATGTGACGTCGATGTGTACGTGACCTAACGAGTTCTACAGAATAGGGTAGGTAGAACATCGCGTCGCACGGAAACGGAGCAGTACATTTCTACTATGTGGCACACACGCTCGATCGGATTATCTCTGTTTATCGTACGTGCAATCCAGCGTCGCTGCCGCTCTTCGGGAAATACTAAAAGAGGATTACCGGTCACACAGAGGCAAATGCGGCTTCATTAATTCGCGGAGTTCTTCTTTCTCCGAAGTTGCGTCAGGAGAGAGCTTCCCGTCTGTCGCTGACGCTTGCTAAGTACGATTCTTGGTAAACTCGAAAGAAAAATTACACACACGGCGGATGAGAGAAGAAAACGCGGAATTTCGGTATTGTCGATAACAATCTTTGTAATCCGTGTAATTGGCGCGCGTAGAGATAATATTCGTTTATTGGTTTTTATTAAAATACGGAAATTGCAATATTGGTTTTTAAATTTAAATGGGAATCGCGGGGGAATTTTGAAAGCCACAGCAATCAAAAATGTCGATATTTTCCTAATAACGTCGTTCTCATTTGCGGAGAAAGATCCAATTGGAGACAAATAATAGAAAAACGAAAAACCAAACAAATATTTTCACGCTTATCCGACGAATGCGAATGTCGGATTATGGTCGGTAATCAAATGGAAGAAAGGGAGACACATCATCTTCACGATGACAGATTTGTTGAAATCTATCGCGTTAACTGAGATCGAGTGATCGCACAGATACATACAGAAATACAAATAACGTAGAAAACGTAACAACAGTAAAACGAATAAATTCACCGTCCGAGAGAGACTGAGAGAGAGAGAGAGAGAGAGAGAGAGAGATGTATCTCGACACTGCGCGTTTGATAATCTTATTTTTTCTCTCGCACGCGCTCTTCCGATAGACAAGTATCGATGCATCGTGGAATTCGCTATGAGCAATTAACAAGCACGCGAATGTGATTCGAGCGAATGACTGAACATTCCAAATTGGAGCACAAATCACATTGCATTGACATTCAGAATCGAACGATGTCCGAGCGATTCAAATTCGGCTCGTGTGATGTTCGTTGGGCTTGCGGTGAAAGCGATCGGAATCGTTGAGACTTGTCGTCGTTGCCGCGTTGGAACTTCCGTCTCGTGTTAGCATAATTTATCAAACTTCCACGTGAACTTCGTAACGGCTTTATAATTTATCAGAGAAGTTACTTTGTGTGAGAAACTTGTAAGAGGATAATAATGATTTATTAGAAGCATCCTATGGTTGACTTTATGGCTAACGAGTATTAACGACTCGATACGCTGACCGCGTTGAGCTAGCAAGGACGAATCTGTAAAGGAAAGTGTTCGAGTGACAAATTTAAACACGTCAGCGGCATCTCTGATATTTCCAATTAATTATTAAATCTGAATCTGAAATCTTCAAGTAAACAATAATAAATGTCGGAAACTTCTGTCTGTTATGCTGACAGTTATTAAAATTGTTGCTCGCGCAGACTTGTTCTATGTATAAATATTAAGCGACGACGAGCGACGTTCCGATCATTGCGATCTCTTACTCGATCACGCGCACACATCTACATTCTCGGAAAACTATTCATCTTCTACTGAATTCACCGTCATACCGCGACGGCGAGAATTTCACATTGATTTCTTTTATGAGCTCCGAATTCCTCGGCTCTCCCTCGGTCGATCACGTTGCGGCTCTCATTGACGAGGAATGCAATGCTGCTGCATCGTCGGTTGCGATGCCATACCGTACAAAGAGGGAACGTGAAGAAGCGAGAAGAGACGGGCGAGTCATATCATTGTCGGGAAATTGAACATTCCGCGATATCTGGACCCTCGATAAATCTGCTTCTTCGATTGCTTCGTCATTGACGAGAGCGCCGTTAGACTGACAGACGAACGTAATTGATTCTACGTTCGTTTCTAAGGCGACAATTTTAGAGAACAGTCTGGCCAGTCTTTCCTTGGTGTATATAGACAGACAATTCGGAATAACGATCGATCGAACGCTGTTCGAGAGCAGTTCTGTCGCCGAGCGAAATTGTGAGAAAATACAAACACGCTTTTGCAAAGTTCAATAGTGACAATTATTTACTCCTATAGGTTAGGTAAATTGTCACTATTGACAATTATTTTGTAACCATAATTAATAATAGAAATAATCGTATTGATACGACATATTGCATTTATCGGCTACACGTAATTTTATTTAGTTCCTTTTTAATTTGCATGTGCAATTTAGCGCGAGTGTTTGTATGCTCGTAGCTAATAATTTTTTTTTTTTTTTTTTTTAGAAAATGTCGAGTTTTATTTTAAAAGGTCAGCTGTATACGAGAGATTTCTCTGAAGTCCCAGTTTCTATCACGGTGGAACGACCTTTCGTCGGGAAAGAAAAAAAAGACAGAAATAAAGTTTCGTTCGTTACTTCGATGCTTTGCAAACGGCGAGACATTTCTGCCGATCGAAAGTAACGGATGTAATATCTAGATCCGGCTGAAAATTCATCGAATCGTCTCGTGGAAATTGGCGAGACAGCACGTTTGTAGGCATCGATCGAGGCCGTTGGTCGATATTAGCCGTCGCGAGGCGAGCACCCTAGACAGCAGACACGGCGAGGATTTAATAAGATGAAAGAGAGGAGAGAGAGGAAAGAGAGGAAAAGGCTTCGAATAAAATTGGCAGAAGCGCGGATAAGGAAGACGAGCAAATGCGGGAAGAAGGGAAAGGAGGTAAAGGGCTAAAGTCGAGCGGTAACAGCATAACGGGTTAGACGGGTATATGTAAAGTAGGTCGTAGGGTGAGAAGGTCTCGCGCTATCGCGTGTCGTGCATATCTTCAGCTCCGTTCGAAGAACCGGGCCCCGCCGGAAGCAATGAAGTTTCATTACGATTCCGGACGCGTCGTCCATTCGCTGAACGCGGGATAAGAAAATCTGGTTACGCTAAGCACGGTTTTATCCGTGATCCTGTTCCCTTTGGCTGTGAAGAAACGCGTGCGAAATCCCTTCAGCGGAATCGCCGACCGCACTACGAAAGTTGCAAACTCGCTCGCAAATCTTGTTATTTATTTTTAAACCTCATTTTCGTATTACGTACTCGGAATTGTTTCCGAGAGAAAGAGAGAGAGAGAGAGAGAGAGAGTTTATATCTATACATGTTTATATATAGTTTCTGGAGGTTTCACAATGAGTGATTCAGTTTCGTAAATTAATTCTTCTTAATTTATCGCAATATTGTTTTCTGCTCAACCAAATATTAGAACCACTGAGAGTCAATATGCCGGATATGTACGTGCAAATGTATACATTTTTTAAAATTAACACACGTGTAAGTTAAAACACATGGAGTTTCGAATTAAATTCAACTCGAAAATTATTTTCTGCGAGGAACACATTCAAGTAACGTTGCTAAAACGGCACGGGAGTTTAGAATTTGATTGAGCGTGTTCAGGTTTTTCTTTGATTGCGAGAATAAAATAAACGCGAAAAATCACGGTTTGCGTCATATTCACCGGTCGAGTGCTTCTCGATCGTCGAAGCAAAACGTCGTCGGTTTTTATATACATATACATGTTGTTAGACGCGCCGCGCGCACACTCGGCTGGAAATGGGATCTGTGGAACGGCATCTCTAGCCGAAAGGGATCCGCCGGGTAATCCCGCAGTTGGCTTCTGGCAGACGTCTGCATCGTATAGGCTCAAATCGGATATTTTCAGAGATGAATCTTGAGAGAGAGAGAGAGAGAGAGAGAGAGAGAGAGAGAGAGAGAAGGAAAACGAGAAAGAGAAGGAAGAAGGAAAAGAAAGAGAAGAAGAAGATAAGACGTCGTGCGTGTAAAAGCGACTATGGATGATGTTGCGGCCAACGGAAGACTGACGGCGAACTGAAAAGGAGAGAGTGCGGAAATCTCTTAGGATAGACGATCTTGGCGAATTCGCGTGAGGATGGGGGAAACGGACGGATGCGCCAGGAGACAAATGGGGTTGTCAGAGAGAAGGAAGAGGAGAGATGAAAAGAAAGGAGAAACGAGATACTTTGAAAGGTTTTTCGGCCAGCAATTAGGCAACTGCTTGATCTCACACTTTTTCAGATACCTATCTCTGACCAACCGGTGTGCTTTTTGTTTCTCTCGTTCACCGTTTGCAAAGACTATGCTTTTGGTTAACGTAATTTTCTTGAAAATGTGGAACACATTGTATTGGCTTTTTTTTTTTGAAAAACTTACGTAGACTTTATACTGCTGTTCTTGTAATGGATGTCAACTATTAGAAGTTGACATTTACTAATTGAAAGCTTAGAAATAATTAACATTTATTTAACAGAAAGAGCAATGCGTCTAAATAAGCTTGAATGTTATGATTGTTAAGAAATAAAAAGAAAACTTTTATTGCGCATTTTGCATATAATTAGAAACATTCTGTAAATAATGCGCATTTGTCAAATACGCTACGTATATTAAAACAAATAAATAACGATATCACATTGCTCAATAAATTTATTTTTGTCAGACTTAGGAGCAAATGAAACGCTGTGAATATAAAATGTAAAACCACTCATCATATAAAAAGATTGATGAGTTGCTAAATTATTGAGAAGCCGCGACGACGAATTAATTAGCGCAAAACACGGACGTTGCAATATATGGTTTTCAAACTTAACCGAGGCCAAATGACAAATTAATTTTTAGCAGTTAATTCTGGATGGCAGTCGCTGAAAAAGCAGCGTCAATGCAGTCAGGAAGCTCGACAGGTGAATCCTCTTTGTCTGAGTGGCCGAGTTTTCGGCCGAAAGAAAAGGATGAACGTCACAAAGACAGATAGAGTGAAAGAAAGAAGAAGGGAGGCCAATAAGAAGAGTAAACGTTGAAGCTTCCAACGTTTTTCTGAACTGCAATTAGACACCTTCTCGACCTCCTATGAGCTATTTGCGAGTATTTTAAGAATCGTTCTTTTCAAGTTTTAACCTTTCTGGTCGGTATAAAAATTTTGTAATAAAACTGCCTAAAAATAATCGTTTTAATATTTGAATTTATTGTCCAAACTTAAGAACGTCTTTTGAATTTGAAATAATTATATAATAATAATAGTAATATCTTTATCAAGTGCAACAACAACATAAGCGTAAAATAAGAAATAGAAAACGGGAATAGCAAAAGTTGGTAGGCGAGCTAATAAACTGCTTTCTAGATGTCTTATCTGAGATTTACAAATATAAAATAAAAAAAAAAAAAATAAATAAAAACTGTCTAGAAAAAACATAAGCGAAAGAACAAGAAAAGAACTATTCGTTAATTAAAATGAGTATACAAGTATGTACGAGTGTGCTGCTAAGCGAAATGAGAAAAAACATGTTTCGACCTGAATTTCACTCGGGAATGAATTAAAAAATTTTACGGCGACATAAGAGAAAAGAAAAATGTGTTAATCTCTCAGTATGATAGCGAGAGAATGACAGTTGATGTTGCAGTCGAGTGAAAGAAAGTGAGCTAGAATAAAAATCGATATTATGATGGAGTAATTCACGAAGATAAAAAAAATTACAGAATGAATAACATGATGCAGAACCAGACGACATAAATGTAAGACGTAATGTGATGGATTTTTAACCATTACGAGTGTTCAAACAAAAGACTAATACGATCAAATGATATGATATAAATATTTATATGATTTTTTATATACATATGATCATATTATATTTATAATCATATATTTTTATCAGATCAGTAAAACGATTATAGTCATGTAATTATATGTAATTTCATTAATGCTGGTGTATAAATGGCATTGATGAAAAAGTCTGCGTAATCACATGACGATCAACCACTGTAGGGACGAACAGATGTCGGAAAACCGACAATAGATACGTAGATATGTAAAACGGAGAGAACATACGACATCGTCCGTTACTACCGGCTACGAGTCTATCTTTCTTTTATGAAAGGTCTCGTTTAAAAGCTCAGGAAATGCACGAAAACATACTTGGAGCAGTTGCAGACCAGGCGCCGCTTAAGAGAGCTTAAACAAAATAAAAGAAAAAAAAGAAAACTCGAGGCGCCCCACATACCTACGTGTAGTTCTTAATGGCTGCGCAAGAGAATTGCTGCATCGGAGTACGTTAAAAAGGTCGGAGAGAGGACTGGCAGGTGCGATTCCTCGCGGAGATGCAGAGAAGGAGCCAAGAGAAAAATAGAAAAAAAAAGTGTGTGTAAGAGAGAGAGAGAGAGAGAGAGAGAGAGAGAGAGTGGATGGGGCGTTAAGTTCAAAATCTTCTTGTGACTGTCGAAGGAACGCCGTGACTGCGGAAAGCGAGGACGTTAAAACTAATTGGATTTTCGCGTCCGTAACGAGTTTTTTCGCCGATAATTCCGACTTTTTTCTCCTTGCGGGGACGGTCGTTAAAGTCGGAAACGCTGCTGCTCGAGCAGGCGTCTTTATAACCATCTCAGATCGATGGTCGTACTTTTGTGGAACATTCCCGTGACGGATGCTTATAATAGAACGAAGATTGGAAAAATGGAGTGCGTTTATAGATATCAAATCATTTCATGTAATCAGTACGTAAGCAATATGCGCGATTTGCAATTCTTCCATGTTCTCTCTTCAATCCTTTTATTCAATCCTTTTATCTCAAGCATCCTTTAAAATATTCTTTTGTATGTTAACTTGCTCGAATCTTTTTTCATTATAGTTGCTTGGTTTTTTAATTTTTTAAGTCATTTTCTAAGCTTCATTCTTTATTTAAATTCTGATCTGATCAAGATAATAAATTTTTGGTTCATATCGGATTTTTAAAGAAAAGAGAAAGTGTGCGTTTTTATTTTTTTCTTTTCTTTCAATAAGATCAGAATTAATAAAGTTTAGTAATATACGACTGTGTTTAGATTCACGATATCTTAGATTGTCAAATAATCGTCGACACTTTTTCTAGTTTTCGTCGAAATCTCAGATCTGATGCAAACGTGTGAAACGATTCTTTCTTTCTTTCTTCCGATTCGTCTGGTTGGCGTTGCAGAACAGCTGTTCGTGAGAAAATTGGAGAAGGCATTTGCCTACGAATTTCTTCTTCATTTTTTATCATAGGTATCCTATCTGCACCGAATCTCTTTTCGCTGTTAGAACAATTCGCGTGATGTGCGACAGAAGGCTTGACATTGCCACAGAATTGCGCAAAATGTCGCTAAGACTCTGCTTAATAGTATTCGTGTGATAACTTGGCGCGTGACAAGTGAAATTTTGGAAAATCTATTTTGGCCAATAAATTTTGTTTTCGTTGTTTGTATACAAATTATTAAATACGCACATGTTCGTACGCACAAAAATATCGATGGTTAAGATATATGCGACATGCAACGCGGCGAAGTAATTTTCGAGATGAAAACATTTATAAATCCAAAATTTTAATATATTACATAAACATCTGTATTTGTAACTTAAAATTCATAATAATAATATTCGGTGCAACACGAATAACAGGATTCTTTGAATAATGCAGTTACTTCATTATCCTATATTGTTGGAAATTCGATCTATTTGTGAACGCGTTAATCAAGTATACATTATGTGTCGAACAGTAAACCCGGATAAATCCAATTTGATACAACATCAGCATCGTGTCGTTTAGATGGTACAGTGTAACACGGCAGAGGGAGAGAGAGAGAGAGAAAATGTGTATATTCATATGTATATATTTGCACATGTATCCGCGCGTATACTTGTCAACATAAATGTAACGACCCATCGATGTGTATTGGATTCGACGAAAATAAAGGTACAACTTTCTCATACATGCGCATGGCGATGCTCTTCATGCTTTTATTTTTATATCGTGGAACAGAGAGGAACCCTGAGCAACGAATAGCGAGAGTATAATAATAATACAGAGATTATTGATCGTGGGAGACTCCTGTCTCTTTACTCCACACATATACACGCACACATGCTCGTATTAAAAATAAAACAAGACCGCATTACTTCCTATTCTTGGGTGCACGACCGATGTTAAAAATATCACGTAGTTTTCATCAACGGGCTTGCTCAAAACAAAATTGTCTCCTTCCTATATATAATAATACGACTTACGCAAATAAAATTCGAATATAAATACAAAGTATTTCTCTTTAGATTTTATTTGATAAATATTTTATTTTGAAATATATTTTTAATTGTTACAAAATACTTCGATTATTATTACAAAATAATTTAATTCGGCCTTGTTACGATTGGTCAACATCTCACTTTGTCACTTTGCTTTCAAAACACAGTAGAGTGGACAGTAATTTAATCAAGGAAGCAAACAAGTATATGCGTCGATCGTGCGCGAGCGAAACGGAAATAAACGGGAAGCGGACCGGAAAGTTTTAGCGGCCAAGTAGCGCCGTTACTCGCGCAACGTGCACTTGGTCGCTCAAAAGTTGGGTTTACGTTGAATCACTCGGCATTTTATTTGCCAAGTGACCGTCGAATCCTTTTACGGCGATCTACGAAGGACTATCGATCAATTCGCATTTCCATTCTGCCTCAAAACGACCGAAGCAAAGAACGAGAAATACGAGGAACGAAAACGTACGACGACTTGAATACCAAGCAGTTTTCGGGTACAATTTGCGGCTTCGAGTACTGGCCACTCCCTCGTCCCGTTTTCTTCCCTCTATCTTGTTCACTCTCATTTTTTTTCTGTCTATTTTGCACATCTTTTGTCTCGAAGGCTTTATTTCTCTTTTTCTTCGTCTTTCTCTCTCTCTCAATACTCTCTTTCTGGTTTGTCACGGAATTTCTTTCTGTCCAACCACAGACGAGAGTGTCACGATTTCAACACCGCCCAGCGGGCCGTGTGATATGCATAATGCAATAACGAGAATGGGATAAAATGTAGATAAAGAAGTCGTGCAAGAGTGGGGAAACGAAGAGCAGAGCGAGGTTTTTCGGGTTTCCTTGATTAACGCCGCTGCTCTCTGCATAAAATTGCGATGCAACTCCAACAAGCGCTTGTGTGTGTTTTTATCTTCTTCCTTCTTGTATCTTCTTTCTCCTTTCTTGCTGAATGACGGTGTGTAAAAACGCAAATGCAATATCATCACGTAGAACGAAATATGATGATTAACTCGTAAACGAGTAGAGAATAACGTAACGGAGATGTGTCGGCAACTGAATATTTCTACCGAACTTTGTTAAAAATAAATTAAACATAATTTCTCGGTTATATTTTCTACGTGTGTTGTTTTACACGCGCTTGTGTGCGCGGGCAAAAACATAGTTTACACGACAAGTACGGTAAAGTATGCGCGTTGTCCTGCGGCTTGTCTCGTTAAAAAGTCTAATTTGCCTTGCTTGTTACGTCGCACCAAACTTTTCCGCGGTTTTGCTTTCTTTTTTCTCCGCTTCTTGCTTTCTCTCTATCTCTCTATCTCTTCATTCAAATTACTTTCTTTCCTGGGGCGATGTCTTTAGTTTCGAGCGCTTGTCGTCCATCCACGTTGTGTGCGTATGTTGCGTAGGTACGTACTATTATTTGTACGTATGAACGTCCGCTGCCACGAAATGTTGCGGAAATGTATCCGTAAAGGAGGCATGTGAGCGTTCGCACTGAAATTTTGCGGCAAAACGTTTCTCGATGTCAAGGGGTAAATCCGGATCCGAAGTTTCCTACGACTTTCCAACTGCAATAGCTATGAAATCTTAAAGATATCTTCCATAACGCGCGCGGGCTAACGCAGCAGGGCTTTCCTCCGCGATTTTCGCGGACAATTCCGAAAACTATTTTCACTCGACAAAAACAATAACATATGAATCAATTTTGAACTATTATCTGATTCGCTTCTCACAATTATGATAATGTTTTTACAATCAAAAAATCTGTTGTTATTTTTATGTAACGAACGACGAGAGCAGCTATCGCGATGAAATAAAAGCGCGAAAAAAGCGAAAATTAGACGATGAAAGAGTAACAAGCGTAAGCAAGCGATTGATGAAATTGTATCGCTTTTTTTACATTCTGTCTTTATTTTCCTAAACACACACACACACACATATCTACATATATATATATATATCTTTACACACAATACAGGTTTTGTAATTTTTCAATTCTTCGCATGCTTTTTTTATCCGTGGGAAAATTCATTAAATATCGATGTTGGGAAATGGCTGCGGGAAAAGGATAGCGGCGCAGATAAACGCGTCGAGAGTGCACTTTTCATTTTCCGCTGTCCGATCTGATAACTAACGATAAAGAGGTTATACTCTCAATTAGCGCAGCGCCTCGTTGATCAGGTCAATGAAAATTTTCTTTATAACATTTGACTATCTATCACGTGTCTTAACACTTAATTCGCTAAATTCAATATTTTCTAAGTGCATCAAGTTCTACGTGTCATACAAAAACTTAGAAAATAGAATAATTAAATATGTGTTTGCGGTTAGAGAAAATGGAAACTGCGTCCCGCAATTTTCCGGCGCGAAAATCTGCACGGCAAATTGCGAGCATATGCCAGATAAAAATTTGAAGAAAGAATTTTCGCTGAAAGAGCAAAATACTTCTCCGCGAATAGCTAACCCTGAAATCTGACCCCTCGCCAACTACGCGCGTCACCACGTAAGCGCGGATAAATCGATGGCGGCGACCGACCCTTAAGAATCGGATTTCCCATACACGTCGCACGAGACACGTTTGCTCTGCACACCGAGGCCGAGAGAGCGAATGGGAGAAATTTGAGTTTTCCCCAGAGGGGAAGAGCTTCTTTTGCCGCTGTTGAGACGCCATAAAAGACTGTAGAGAGTACTGTGCAGCACACGAAGACGAATGGTTAACCGATACGATGCGGTAGACAAACTAGTTCGCCACACGCAACTCACCTTTCCCAGGTCAACATTTCTCTCTCTCTCTCTCTCTCTTTCTCTTTCTCTTGTCTCTTCTATCCTTTCCTCGCTGTCATGAGGACGTTGTGCAATCTCCCCAACCGTAGCGGCGTGCAACCGCGACTTTAACCCCTTTGACCTGAGAGCCGAGATCGGATTAATTCTTACTTGAGCTCTCTCCCAATCTGAGTTTCAAATATTCTTATCTGTGCATAACAAATTAAATGAGAACGCAGTATTGGACTGAAATTTATTTATTTCGTTTGCTATTCTCTGCTAATTCAAAGTAGTTTTTAATGTGTGTGTAATCTGTTTGCTTTTCGCCGGTGATATTTTACATTCTCTGATATTTTGTCGCATTAGCTCTACGAGCATTCCTACCAGTTTTTTGCTATAAAGCAGGAACGTGCACATTTTTATTCGTGAGCTCGTTTTGTGCGGGCGCATTGTTGTGTGCGCCGAAAGTCGTTTATGCTGGAATAAAAGTAATCACCGGAAAGTTGCCATGGAGGTGAGAGCTCGGTTACAGGTGCTTTTGCTTTAGACACTTGGCGCAATAATACAACTTCCTACTGGACGAGAATCTCGTTACATCTCGGATGTTTTTTTCGCAAAACAGAGAGAGAGAAAGAGAGAGAGAGAGCGAAAACGAAGGTGGCAAATGAAAATAGCATTTCGGCCAAGTGCTCTCTCGGAATGCAGATAATTGGAAGGATCTACGGAACAAAAATGTTAAACTGGCGTTATTTTTTCATTTTTCATTTTCACGAAAATTAAGAGATGGTGTTTACTCTATGACACCTATTTTATAAAATAATTGTTACATAAAAAAAATATAAAATTTTATTTTATCATTAGAGATATTTTGATATATTTTTCACAAAAAACAAAAATAAATAAATTCAGATATATTTTTTATACCAGCAGTCTCTCATATTGCCGTACTTGTCGTTTCCTAATTATTTTCACAAGTACAAATAGGAGCCTATATACTTTTTGCATGATATCCTCGGTGTGAAATTTTTATATGAGATGCGCTAATAGTACTTTTAATTATTACGCATGGCGAAGAGAGTTTTAATAGCGACTTCGAATTAATCGATCGAACGCAAAGGTTCGGGGGCACACGCAGGACATGCCCTTTGACCTTTTGCATCCGCAATGCATACCGCATTCGCAAATGGAATCAAATTAACCCCGTCCATCCTACGGGGTATAAAAGCGCGATGACTTCGGAACTGTCGGCTATCAAGCATTTATGTGCTACCGAAATGCGCTCTACTTTAAAACGATAATTGCTAATTGAACTTGTCGCATAATTCAGTATTCAAGTTTACTAGAAATGAGAACGTTCTCCCGAATAATTACACCGTTCTGAATATCTGTCGGATTAAAAAACGCAAATGAACGATTTCAATGAAATATTTTCGCGAGCACGAGTTTGTCACCAATAAAACACATTTTTTTTCTCGCATTTTATTCGATTTTATTTGTTTCTCTTTGTCTGAACATTCTCGTTAAGAGTATAAACTAACTCGGCTTTCTAATCACGAGGGATGGTCTCTGTCGCTTCTCGATCTAGAACGGCTTGCGTTAATTAATTGTAACTTTCAAAGTCTACCGATCAATCTTGAAAACTAAGAGAGAAAAAATAAGCCTTTTTCTCTCCCCTGTACTCGAACATCAGCGAAGAACGCTAAAACGCTGATGTTCATGCGATAATTAACAGCATCGCTTAATTAACTATCGGGGACGATAATGTTCGCGAGATAGAGAGGGGGCAGAAAAGGGGAGAAGCGCAGCATAAACGCCGAGTGTGTTTGATAGCATACATCGTCGAATCGATACAATATACCGGAAGCGAGGACACGCAAACACTATCTGTGCTCTCGCGACTGATAAGCTACGAATGGTTTCCAGTTGGACGCTTTAGAATTTCATCGAACGAAACGTGTCGATTCAGCGATATCGCGTCCATCGCTGGTAGAGATGTAAGAGGAAGGGAAAGAAGGGAAGATACGTTGGACAGTCTTCACAAGACTTCTCGTATGATGCGCGAAACTTCATTTCTCGCGCTATTACCGTCAAATTCGTAAATATATTATTACGCTCATATAAAAAGCGCACAACCGTAATTCCGCCTGCCTTTTCTCTCCTCTTGTTGCTTATAGCTTCAAACAAATACGATTCTCTGGCGGGCGGTGCGCGGTGCGTGATCATTGTCGTGCTCGACACCCATTTCAATTTCCCGTTAATCTCCCGCTTGTTGCTTTGTTTCGCTGTCTTTTTCGACGCGGGCTTCGCTGCCGACCGCTAGGGGAACCGAGCTCGTCGCGCTAGAGAAATATTTGGTGTGTCGTCCCGTGTAATTAACGCGCATCGAATGACGAAAACCATGAAATGATTGCTGTTGTCACGACGGGAGGAAATAAACAATTGCGTATCGCCACTTCGCGATAATCGCTGTTAAACGGTATTGAACGGTATTTGTTCGGTTTGCCCCTTATCGTCGTCGTTATATAATCTACATGTTATATAAATATTTTAAATATATATATAAATGTTTGTTAAAATTTTTTTCCCACGACGCGCGGCCAGTTTAAAAAACTCCACAAAAGATGACAATTCCACGTTGAGATACACATACCGTATTACGCAAATACACGGCACAGACATCGTATTTTATTATTGTCTGAATTTTTCACGATTTTGCGTGAGTGTTTCATTATTTTACCCGCAGACCTTATTTTTGCGAGAATCACTGCGAATAAAATATATATAACACAGAATTTTCTGTGCTGTTTTGAGCGCGCTATAATAATTATAGATACCAAGTGGATAACGAGAAATTAAATATTGCAGACATTAATTGCATCCGCGTGCTCTCGAGTCACGCTCGAATAATATGTACAAGCTATTATATTTTATGTAGAGTATACGTACGCACGTATAATTTCAGTTTTTTGCGCTTTAATCCGCCGTTTTGTGTTGCACACAGCAATCGTTCCGCCGCGCCGCTGCGTGTTTGCCACCACAAATATGAATAAAAAGTAAGAAAAAAACTTGAACCGCAGCGAACGCGAATTCTGAATGCGCGCGATTAAACGTCGCGTAAATCCGTACGCGTTCGAAATGCAATTTGGCGGGGCCGGGGTAATTATCAAAGTGCCGTTAACGAGCAATGAATTATATCTACGTATTTAGCAATCCGTAATCCGTAACGCGCCGCACTTTTGTTGCGACTCGAGTGAAAAGCTCGTCCAATTTCCAATTTTATTGTGTTTCCGGCGCACGTGCCGGGGAATTTCGCTGACACGCCCCTGTAAGCGTTTTCTACCTACGTTTATTCAACTGTGATAGCAACGAAATTAACGTAACTCTCTCGTTCGGCCAACTGTGTCGGTTGTGCGGTCGACATGCATATTTCTCGCGACCCTCGTCGAATATATATTTTGCGTCGGCGAAAAAAAAGGCGCTCCACTGTAAAGATCCTCCTCGAAGCGCAAATTGCAATATAAAAATGAAATATAAAAACGGAACAATAAACGTGTAGTCTTTTTGTGGTTTTTGTAACGATATTGCTTGCGCGCGCGTGCACAAATTGATATAAATCTAGAAATATCCGGGCAATATTATATAAAAACCTTGAAATTTTCATGAAAAAAAGAAACGCTCGTGTATGTAATTATACGCAAATAAACGAGAGACCATCACGTGTCTATTTTAGTCGAGACATGGTGTCTGGTGAGAGAGTTAATATCTTGCGCAGTATTGATATTCGATATCGCGCGATTAAATGAACGTTATCGAGAGAGAAAGAAAGAGAGAGAGAGAGAGAGAGAAAGAATATGTTTAAGAATAGCTGAAAGCAAGCGGTTTAAAAGTCTGTTGTCATACGTGATGTTTTCTTTTAATGACATGCATGCGAATACGAACACGTAATTAATCGCAATTAGTAATTGAAGACAACCAACGTCATCGAACAGTCGACGACATCCCCCTCACCAATCGATCCTGAAAACTCAATTAAGAGCGATGCTGTCGGAATATCACCATGGCATGGACGAAGGCTTCGCAAGAAAATCTATCGATTAGTAGACGAAAGGGAGTAAGGTGAAACCTTACCTCCCTTGTGTGTCGTCAAGAGGCAAACGAGGAAGAGAAGCGTCTTCACGGAGAAGGCTGATGGGCGCTCGAAAGTGGTTCAGCACGTTCCGTCGAACTATCGAGATATCGGAAATCTGTTACGTCTTTAAAGATCATTAATTGGCACTAGTTAGCCACCGTGACTATCGAACGGGATCTCTTTCTCGCGAACTGGAACATCTCGTAAAATATTTCGGAACTTGTCTGCACATGGGAGAGAGAAACGTGTGTCTTATTCCTAGATTTTTCTCGAGATTTATTCTCAAAAGATATCGTTCGAGACATATGTTCGAGATGGAAGGTCGAGATTTTGATATAGATTTGTATGAGTAAAATTCTCTAGTCTCTTTAAAAAAGTTTTCCTCTATTTTACAATCTGAAATATATATGTACCGGTTGGAAAACAGAAAAAACCTGTTTAAAAATTAATTTGTTTTTTTTTTAGGGAGTTCAATAATAATTTTATAGTAACTTTATTATATTTCATATAATATATAAATAAGGGTAGGTAAAATATTCAGAATTTTATCACGGTATGAAATTGATTGTTGAATTTTCATCATTTGCAATTTTTACTCTATATTTTTCTTTCTTAATTAAAACCGCAGAACATCAAAATTATTTTTTATTTACTACTTTAGATATTCAGTTAGCGCAATGAGAATCTTTATTACGAGATCGAAATATATTATATAATAAGCAGAGAAAGAGCTCGTGGCGGAGCTCGTAATAAAAAATGTAAGAGTACGGTAAGAGCAACATGAACTGCGCGCGACATCGTAATCCTCGTGAGAAGCTTATCGGAGAGGACAACGAGTTCGCGTGTATTGTCGCGTTCGTCTGTACGTAACTGGATGCACATCCGGTAACGCGCGAATAAAACAACAGCTCTTCCTGTTCCAGCCGAGTGCAACAACGGCAATTAACGCCACGGCCGGCAATATGCGCAATAAACCGGCAGGAAATATATATACGAGAAAATGCTAATATATATGTTTTCTCCCTCTCGACCACCGCGCTGCGCTAAAAAGCATAGTTTTTTTCTCGCGTGATCATGGCGTTTCGTCGCAAGTGATTATTTTTCTCGGTTGAACCAATTCAGTTTCTCTCGCGCGTACAAAACATCTAACATCTGCGACATATCTGATAATAATTGACACATTTTGATAAATTATTGCAGTTTTCCGTAAACAACAAAATGATAATTTAGGCGGTGGAAGAAATAAGGATATTAATCGAGCATTAATTATCGGATTTGCTCTATTCGGAATCACGTTTTGTGCCGGGAGGGCTTTACGTGCGCTTGGTGTACCGATTTGTATTTCCCAGTAGAATATTATGCAACACACACATCGCGAGTCGTTCGTTCTGATTTCTCGGATGCGCTACAATGTATTTCACGACAAAATCGAAAGAAAAAGATTAAGCGAGGAAGAGAGAGAGAGAGAGAGAGAGAGAGGAAGACGGAGTAATTTACTTTCCGCTTTTCCGTGTTGCGATCTCATCTCGTCCGGCGCGAAATTGGGTCAGAATCTTCTTACGCGGGGATTTGTTTATGTCGGATAATTGACCGGTAATTCGATCAGCCTCGCTACGACATGAAGCCCCATCGAAAATTTCCCGTCGTCAGAAATTCGTACGCGATATTTGATTCGCCGAGAGCGGACGCTAACGCAGTAATCTCGCCCGACGTCGATTCCAATAACTCGCACGTCAAGCAACATAACGTAACGTCACGACGAAATGTCGGTAGATCGATCGATTCGTATACACGCAGTCATCAGATAATGCCGTTTTATTTATTTTACGGTTGTTGATAAGCAAAATTGACTTTCAAAGGTTTAATTGCGCGACTCTATTTATTTATATAACAAAAATCAAATGTAATAAATGTTTATCTGTAAGTAATTACGTTGAAATTTCCATGTATGAGTATGTTACGCACGTGTTAAATACGTTAAACAACATAATCTTTTATAATTAAATTCTTATGTGTAAATAATATTACATGTGTAAATATGTATATTACATTAAATGTTATTCACTCGACATTGTCCATTTGTCTATCTATAGTCAGCGTGTTCCGGAAATTCGCATAAATCGTGCTTATACGGCGACAGCGGCATGCAAAGGCCAAATATGCGATTCAGCGTCAAGAGCCAAGTGTGCTGGCGCTCGAGAACGCAGGATACGCGGCGTTTGACCTACCGTCCTGAATCCGGAGAGTCCGCGACACAATCTGACGGAAATCTTTGAACTCCGGCAACACTGTGACATTTCACGTCGGCCGCGTGTCACAAATTCAATGAGCAACATAACTGGCGCGCGCGATACGCAAAGCGATAAAACGGCACGCCGCTAAAATCGTTCTCTTCCGACAACTCACAAACTCGAGCATATCCACTTACAAGGTTTCGCTTCCGACTCGAACTGCCTTTCTCTCTTCCTCTTGCTCGACTAGAAAGGCAGTCTTATCTACGGTCCGTGCCTCGTCTCCTCCTTATCCGGTCGGATATCGCTGCAAGTTCCCGAACAAGGGACATCTTTGGGTCGCTGAAACTTCCGCGGCAACTCGTATTCGTCCGGCATGACCCGTCGACCGAAGGTCCTCTTAGAAACTACCGAGTAAGTTGGATAAGGATCCAAGAGTTCTGAGAATAGTCGTGGCGGTAGATATCGAGCAGTGGCGCTTTTAATGAAAGACTTTGGATGAGAATCGAAGGTTAGCGTTTTAAAATTTAAAAATGAGACCGTGCAGAGAAAGAGCATAACAAAATGCAACTACCGCAAGTACCTATTGCCATGGCAATCTTATGTTTATTTAATCTGTTGCAAGGCAAAGGAATGTCTGTAAATATTTCTTCAGTGAGTCTTATAGTTAATTTGGAACAAAATTGCTAGTGTTAGTGCGCTCTGTGGTAGCAGAGTTTCTTGAGTCTATGACAGTGATTCGATTCAATAAAAATTTTCTCGCGTCGTATCTTGCTAGAGCTTTTTTCTTTCTGTTAAGATTATGTCACTATCGATCAGTGGACGATATTTGCATGTGCGGTGTCGCTAGTGCCAGAAAGATTGAGAAGAATATAAGAGAAAGTTGAATCAAGCGAGTTGCTTGATTTCGACTAGTTGAGTCAAACAGAACAACGCTCTCGCCTCCTCTCATCCTTTCCTTCGCCCTTTTCCTATACTACACGTTATCGCGCAGAAAAGTATCTGTTACCGTAGGTTTCGTACCTTTCGAGTAACACTAACGTATGTACATACGTACGTGCATATCTAGCGCGAAGAACGCAAATATTTACACGTCTCTGGGCCTGAGTGTCTAATTATCGCGGCACGAGGTATTTTATCTCGCACGCCAACTTTGCAACGATATGCAAAGTGACTCTATTAATTCCTCTGTACGAAGGAACTTCAAGTGTATGCTCGAAAGTTGTATCTGATGTGGCGTCGCGTATCCTTCGCTTGCGAGTCTGAATTCAGATCTCACGTACGGCTTTGTAATTTATTGTATTGTATTACACGTACCATTGGTAACCGCGTGGTATATCAACTTACGCGAGTCCATATCCTCCCGCGTTCCCTCGCATCTGTTTAAAGGACGCGGTTGATTTGCATATAACAAAACCTCTCGGTTGGAATAAGTGAAGTGTACTTTATCGATTTCACGCGTACCAGCAAACAATATGCGCTGTAATATATGTAAGTTTTGTAAGCTTCTGAATGTAGAAGCAAACATTACATGCAACGTGTTTCATCTTAATTTTACGAAAATTGTCATCTCTTCGATGATATTAAAGCTCGCGTGCGACTTAAATTAGAAGTCAATAAGAGTCAAGGTGTCTTTTTTTGCAATGGATGTTTTAAATTTCATGAAGGGGAGGTAAATTGAGTTTATACATAGAAGATGCAAACCAAGCATCTTAAAAAATGTTTCGAATTGAATTTAATTCGAATTTACACGTGTATTTTCGTCGTGTGTATTAATTTACACGCTTAAAAAAACATATTTGCACATATTGCATATCTAGGACACCACCCATATAAACTGTAATTTAAGTTAATGAAAGTATAGTTCTATATGTATCTCAATCTATATACTCATCAGAGAGAAAGAGAGATTGATTGATTGATTAATTGATTGATTTTTATTTAGCTTTCTCAGCTATTTTAAATACAATTTAACAAACATTTTCTGTAACATATGTTTTTAGCATTCTTTTAAGTGGTTTAGAGAGAGAGAGAGAGAGAGAGAGAGAGAGAGAGAGAAGGAAGAAGAGAGACAGGGAGAGAAGTTGCAATAGCCCGCAGAGAACTCTTGGTCGGAAAGGTGATTAAAAGTTCTGACACCGATATTTTGCTAATTACCGGCACGCCAGACACAAACGAGCCACTAATTACGTGTCCTGGAGTAACCCTTAACCAGACACAAGAGATTCTAAAGTCCAAGAGCTCAACCAGCGTGAAATCATTCGTGATTTCTCACCTTTCTCTCTCCCCAGGGTCTCTTTCTCTCTTTGTTTTTCTCCTTCACGCCCTCTGATTTTGTATTTCTCGTTTGTTTTCAGATGACGTTACAAGTATCGTGGGTACGGCACAGAGACGTTCATTTGCTCACGATCGGCCGTTACACGTACACGAACGATCAGCGATTTCGAGCGATTCACAACGCTCACTCGGACGACTGGACGCTCCAGATCAAGTATCCGCAGCATCGGGACAGCGGCATTTACGAGTGCCAGGTCTCCACGACGCCGCATATGAGTCACCTAGTCCATTTAAATGTAATCGGTAAGTGGTCGTTGTTTCATGATTGCGTTTGTTTTTTTGGATGCGACGAAGAAAAGCGAGATTCGAACTACGCGAATATAAAAACAATGCCTGAAGAGAGATTTTGAGATTTGCCGATTGCGTTCTCGGGTATTAGCGCGGATTACGAGACGATCGCAAATGGATTCGACTTCCTCCTGCGCGTGATGTTTTCGCGCCTTCCATCAAATATTAGTATGCGGAGGCGCAAGCCGGGAATTCCGCCTAATTACGATGGTTGTACGCAACAATTAGTTAATTCTAATCTGGATCTGCCCCAGTTAGCGTGGCAACTGCGCGAAATTTAAGCCAAGCTTAAATTCTGGCTGTGCGCCAATTGAACACCTGGGATTGGTTGATACCGATGTCGGGCTAAGCTCCCGCTCCAGATAGGACTTTCCATTACCGCGAAATTATCCGCGCGAACTTGAATTCGATAACAGCACTCTTTAACTTTTTTTTTTTCCTTCCGCTCTCGTTTGTTATCGTCGTGCCGCAGAGGAGATACCGCGCTGACGTCGTCGAGGGAAACGTTCGCTTCGCCTCTTACCGACGAAGTTTACACAAGTAATTACTCGCCGATAATCGAACGCACGTACGTCGGCGCGAACGCGAGCGTACATATAGTATATATCATCTTCCGCGACGCGATTTAATCAGAGAGAAGTTTGCCGACCGGATTCGTTTAAAGAGCAAACTTTTATGCCGCGCCGTTTCACACGTATATCTCGTGTGTATACCTGCGATGTGCGCGGTTTAAAAAACCTTCACGAACACGTAAACATCAGACTGAGAATTTATGATGATGGCACGAGGACGAATTGATTTAAATCGTCTCGGGAAGACGCGTTGCCGCACGTCTCGCTTCACGTTCTCTCACACCACTAGGTATGTGCACGGAAAATATTTTTTGCTGGAATAGCAAGAAAATTAATTACTTGCTATATAGCCAGAACAATTTGCTAAGCTTATTAAACTCGTTGCTTTGTCAAGATCATTTTGTTAGTGAAACAAAAAATTCAATAGACTTAAAAAATTTTTCTTGTTGGCTATATAGCAAAACTTTTTTTTTGCGTATGCCGCCACGATGATCGCAGTCACGAATTTCACCTTTAAACCACCTTGCTGGCAAAAAGATCTGCCTCTTTAAATTTTGCCTACATTAAGACGAAAGTGTCCGAGATGTCCGAAACAGTCGTATTTCTCTCTTTTCTCTACCCTCTTTTCTTTACCGCACGGAAACCGCTACATTCTTTTCGGAGGTGATCCCGAAAGCGAAATACACACACACACACACACACATGCACACAAACACACACGGACCTATAGCGCGTTGTAAGAAGGTGGATAAGAGAACTGAAGGTCGTTTATCATTTCTAGCTCTGACCCTTAACGCAACGATTGAACAAATGATCATAAAGAATAACGGCCACATCTGTTCCAAGAAAATCGCCTCCTTCAAAAAGCATTGTACGTCCTTTTCCACGCTAGCATAATTACTTATCAGAACGAGAGATTGTTCGAAACGCGTTTACACGAAAAAAAAAAAAAGTTTTGTTATTGTATTCATCAACAAAACATTTTGTTAACACAAGAAAATATTTAATAGACAAGTTAGAAAATTGATAAATATGTAATATTAAAAGCGAAACGTTACGTTCTTGTCTATATCGGACTTTTCATCGTTAGAGCATTAAACAATTTTTTTCTTTACACTATCTCTCATACTCTCTTCTCGTCATTATTCTATACCTTCTTTATAAAATAAGCAGAGAAATGCGGACACACAATCGCGAAAATATTACTTATTACGTTCAATCGATATCGGTCTCATGAAGCGATAACCAATAAAGTTTCACTACTTACCTCATGTAATCGGATCAACAAGCTTATACGACAATTGGAAAGCAATTTAAAAACCACTTGTTCGTTTACGAAGTTGTACAGTTTTATTTTGGTTTCCTCTTCTTTGACAGAAAGACATACGAGAACGCAATAAATTTTGTTCCCCGGTGGAAACTTTTGGCTTTTCGGTGCTGGATTGTGAAACGATAAGACGTGAGAAAAAAAAAAATTTTTTTGCTAGAACAGCAAGAAGATTTGTTACTACATGGCCAGCAAGAAAATGTTGTTAAGTTTATTAAATTTGTTTTGTCAACAAAACATTTTGTTAATGAAACAAACCATTCAGTAGACTTAGCAAATTGTTTTTGCTGTATAAATAGCAAAATTCCTGGTTTTGAAGAAATTTTTGTTACAGAGAGATTTCATCGTTATACAATAGGAAATGTGTCGCATATTATTCATCAATGTTATTCTTCATTTAACTATGAGGAAACTACCTATGTATGTGTCTTCTCGGTTTTAAGTAGCAAAGTTTTCTACTTAATTGCCACACTAGGCCGGTATCTCACGCTTTTATACATAAAACCGTTGCAAAAAGCAATTTGAAGTTAGATATGGATTATCCTTAATTATAAGCTTCGCTGACGGTTAACTATTAGCCGACTGGCTCCGGAATTGTTATTATAACAACAATTTCGCAACAGATAAATTCTCAAAGTAATATCGGCGGAGTTGGAGCTCGTGAGAAAATCAGTAAGCTGATTACAGCCGGGGGAACTCTCTGTACGTCCGGCGGTATCGCCATTTAAATGAATAGCGAACTTTCGCGGCACCAAAACCGTCCGCAAATATTTCCGTTTCCTCGGGACATCCCCGGCTTAAGCCACGCTCGTATTTACATTCACTTACCGTCTCACCCGGCGCTCTCACGCGATGTCTTCCCGCCGTGATTGTATTTGTTCGCCCGTTTTCCGGACGCTACTCTTTCCCGACTGTGTGAAATATTCGCTATTAACATATTTCTCAAAGAAACATCGCAAGACTGACTAATTGATGGTGTTTTCAATGCGTTTGAAAAATAAACGCTTTGAATACGCCGGAACGTGATGGCGAATGCAAAACAAGCTTTTGCCTCACTTTCCGCCCGAGTTATATAGTCAGTGTGTATCTCTGTGGTTGAGCCGCATGACGGTGATTTAACGGGGTTTATTTTTCTAAGTCAAAGCACAATAGATCTGCGGTGCGATTTACGCGAGTCCGCCGCTTGAATTCTTCAAGATTTCGTTTAACCATTGTAAATAAAATTGCTCGACTACAAGTATTTCTCTTGTTAAAGTACGGCGCGCGATGGGTGTCAGCCTCTACCTCTCTTTCTCGTCTTCATCTTATTTCTTTTTTTCTTTTCGTCAGGTCTTTCCGTTGAAAAATTGTTTTCCAAGCTCGCGTTGCGACCGCAAAACATCTTTATCATCGTGCCCGCTAGTATACGCTTTGTCTGCCTCGGAATTGCCTTTTGTTTGAACCGATCAAACTCAAGTTTTGCGATGGATATTTAAAGAGCACCTCTCTCTATCGATAATCTCATCAATCAATATTCAACAGTTCGTTCTTTTTAACTTTTCTTATTATCGTAACACTTTTTTACGCTGTCGATAACACGCGCATCATCTTGATTCTGTTTCCTAGGATTTTTCTTTCGATGATATAAAAAAACGATTGCCGAGTAAAAACGCTTTAATTGTTGCGCACAGCACGCAATATTCAGTTTCTTCAAAGGTGAATTTCTTCTTGAATAATTCTTCTTGGATAATAATACTATCACATATTGGCCTAGTTTACACCGATCGCTTAATACGCGTATTAAGTACTATATTCGTATTAAATCAGCTTGGTCTCAATGATGTAAACGATGCTGTCTTAAGCTGGTACGATACGCTTTCTTCACGCGTATCGTATCAAAATGGTACGCGTATTAAGCACAGTTATAATGGTG
>QVOA01010629.1:0-53237 GCA_014825685.1 Pseudomyrmex cubaensis | reverse complement strand
TTTTTTTTTTTTTTTTTGTTTTTTTAGTAACTGACTTTAACACCGAGCCTACCATGTTGTGGACGCCAGTAGCAGCAGGCGAGATACAGCGCCAGAATAATGACCAAGACCTCGATGAAGACCAGACTAGCGGCCACACCGATCACTATCGCCGCGTTTTCCTCGATGGCGGTCATTACGGCCTTGTAGCAACCCTGCGAACAAGCAAAACGCGCACACATCATTCTTTACCACGCGCGCCGTAAACGAAACGCGTTGCATCCGAAAATTCTCTTCGCGGCCAAATCTCTGGAACTCGTCCGAGGAAACAATTCGAGGAGACTAAACACGGACAGATTATCCCGCGTGTATTAATGTGCGTGTATTTTTTAACTGATGTGTGTGTGTTTATTTTTAACTGAATTCAAATAAACTTCACTTCCGCACTAGAGTGGCTCTTTGACTTTTCAATGTTTTTCGCGTCTAGAACGGTTCCAATTGCTAAAAAAATAATCTGGAAAAAGTTCAGGTCGGATGAGGGGAAAAAGAGCCCCTGAGCCCATAAACAATTATTTAAATGCACAAAGTCGATTCATTATGCATTTAAATAGTTTTTTGAATGTTTAAGGACCCAGGGGCGTTCCTTTTCCCCGTAACCGATCTGAACTTTTTTACGAATTAATTTTTTAGCAGTTCCATTCTCGGGGAGACGCCGCGAAAAAAATTCAAAACACAAATTTTCATCAAGTATAAACAAGAGCCACCTTATTCCGCACGCGATGTTAACTGCTGCGACTCGGCAATGGCAGTTTGCACTTAAAAACTGAATATTTCATTTAATTAAAAATTAAAAAACAAAAATTTCTGTTATCATTACCGAGGAAACTACGGACGGAACATATAGTTTAGCGAAGCTCGTACAATCGTTTTTTTTTTTTTTATTTTTATTGTATGTACAAAACGCGCCTATCTGTTCGAATACATCTTCATGTACGTGCGACGGCTTAGAAGCACGCAATGTCAATAGCGAGTCACGCTCAGAAAATTGTCAAGGAGAAAGCGTGCTATAAGCGAATAGCGCGCGAGTCCCTGCTCGTCCGCGCTCGTCTAAAATTGACGTACCTGACTTTTTCCACAATTGTAGTTTCTACATTGTTTTGTATAATAAAAAAAAAAAAAAGGAGTCCACAACGCGTGTGAGAGATAATATATCTTACCGTTTCGTAGTATGAGTTGGACGTAGTTGGAGTTATAGGACACTGAGGATCTTTCAGACGACCGTCGGTTTCTTTTATGCAGCAACCGTCGGGCACCACCTTCCCTGATGTGGTAAAATTCGTACTTTCACTGAAGTCCCGGTAATTCTCCACGCCGCAACAATGAAGCTGCACATATTTTCATCCATATCAGACACCTGCGCGCTCGACGCCGCATTGTCGTCAAGCGACTTCTTGTCTGTTTTGATCAATCATTAAAAAAAAAAAAAAAAAATGATGACAAGCGACGTTTTTTCGTAATGCGCTTTTTATTGACCGAGTCCTAAGCTCATCGAGCGTTTCGATCTCACCGAGAGATAAAAACGCGCGATATGGGTTTCATTCATATTTTTTCAACAAGCGACTTTCACTCGAGCCGCTAAAACACCGTGCAGTTTAGCTCACGGCAGAGCCACTTGGCAAATTAATCGCATTCCGGATTGGATGAAAATCCCGGAAGAATCGATGCAACCGCTGTTAATTTCTTCGCTGACGGAGAGAGAAAGAAAGAGCTCGCCGGGAGCTTAATTAATTACACAACGGCTTTCAATGAAAATGCGGATAATTAACGATAATCGTTAATAGATTTTATTTTTACCTGAGCCATGATACCGTCCCACACGACGGTCACAGTTTCGGCTCTATCGGCGTTGGTGGAGTAATACTTGATGCTTTGCTTCAAGAAGTTCTGAGTACCTTTCTCGGCCTGCGCAAATCTTCCATTAACAAATCGTTAAAAATACACACGTCCGATTGGGACAACATCTCCAATCGGCGAGCGTTAATTATCAGCAAAAAACAAAACAACAACCGTAAATCGTTACTTGATCGACATTAAATATACGCACATCGCCTTTGTATCCAAACGCGAGGCCAACCGCCACACACTCCAGGACTAAAACCAGCAAGATTAGAATGCCGTACTGCAATCACAGAAAATTCTCATTTACGTAACTTACTTCTCTCTCTCGGATATGCGCGCGCGCGGGGGGAGACTGCGATGCAAAAATTTGTTTCCACATGTATCCGCGCACGCGGGTGTTATATAAATGGCGGATTTCTTTTCAAAAGAAGTTGTTCTGTTCACGCGCGCAGCGAGTTCTTTCTTTTTTTTCTATATCAGAACGGACTTACGACACAGAGAAGACATCGGGATTCGAACATGGCGCCGCAATATCCAAGGAAACTGACGATAAACGTGAGGGCACCGGCTGCAATCAGAATGTAGGCGATCAACCTGATGATATCAGCGTTTGTCTTGTTCTGTGAACCGAGAGAAAGACAAAACAGTGCTATGAGAATGCAAATCGTCTATGTGTAATATTTAATGAATTCGCGATATTCGCTTCGCATACGCGCGCACGCGCGTTGTGTATGTAATTTAAATAGATTGCGCACGTAATTTTTTTCTGATAAATTCTAGAATATGTTTTTTTCTTACACTGCGGTTATAAGATGCCGCGAAACAAAAATCAACGCGTGTTTATATTCGCGTGCACTGCAACACGCGCAACAGATACAAATAACAAATAGTAATTTATAAACGCCGTTTATAAATTACTATTTGTCAAATTTTAGTATAAAATTGTTTTTTTTTTTTTTTTTTTTAATATTATTCTTTGCCAATCGCTAAATGTTCTCTCGAAATTATTGCTTGCGACTACACACGTTCCACACGAGAAGAAAAACAGTTTCTCCTCGATGAATGCGACCCTTAAACATTCAATCCGCGGACTCACGAAGAAACCACAATTGTATTTCCATATATTAACATAACAAAACGTTTGTATCTAGCCTCTTAATCGCCACGCTATTCCGGTTTAAAATATCTTAATTGGCGTGGGGCGCGTATTTGACACACGTAATTAGACGCGCGTAAGTGTAACGAATCGACTTGAAGAGTCGAGAGAGTCAATTCCTGGGCTGAGTATAGGTACGTCGCCTAAGTATCTATGCGACCTATTGTCATCGCTACAAAACATGCCCGATATATGTATAAGAGAATGACATAATGGCTCGCAAGCGGTACTTGGAATACTTATAAGCCCGCTTATATGCGTCCTCCGCTGCTGTAATGGAATATCGAGTTACACGGAGGCAGATCAGAATGGCGGCGATAGACGTTTCTTTGTATGCAGGGCGTCAACGCCGCGCATCTGCCGCCTTGGATTCGTCTCGTTGTGTGTCGGGGAGAAAAAAAAACTATGACGCGTCACAGAACAAAGGCGCTCATTTCGCGTGCATCTCAAATGGGGTTGGTTAAAAAAAAAAAAACCAGCGACCTCGAAGTAACGGTAGAGAGTTGCAATTTAAATCCCCAAGGGGTAATTTCAAATTTTGCTAACAAGGGAATCGCGTGAAAATTCTGATTTTGATTGAAACTTTTGCACACTTATGGAAAGGATGAATAAGTGAATGTAGAAATTGTCAGTTGCTTGTCCAAAAACGATTCCAAGGGATGAAACCACCTCTCGTATGAGAAAAACATTGTTTTTGGTGAACTGAAAATTTCTACGTTCGTCTATTTACCTCCTCTTTACACGCGTGCAAAGTTTCAATCGTAATTTTCGAGTTCACGAGGTTTCCTTGTAAGTGTTACGGCAAGTCAAGGAAAACAGATACACGCTCGATCGCGCGAAGAGAGCGGATTACATTTTAAGAATTCACAGACTGAAGTTTTTTGTTTTCCGCGTGCCAAAATTGACGGACGAGTCTAAAGATAGCGTGCCGAACTATCGTCGAGAATTAGTTGCTTGTTTTCTCTCGTGAGATCATCCGAAGACGAGCGCGTCTTTATAGCGCGATAATTGCGTTGCGTGTACGTCGCAACGCGTATATTCGCGAAAACGATGAATAATAACTCGATCCGCCGAGTGTTTAGGCTGATACCTGCCTAGCTAACACGAGAATTCCTCGTTCGCGCGTTGACATTCTTATCTCGAACACCTGTTGAACGGATATAAAGATATTTTTAGTTCGACACCGCCTTCAAACGTTATATACCAGGCGCGCCGCCACGACGTCTTATTGAAAGCCGCCACGACGCGCGATGAAAAATCAGGTCACCAGGTGAAAGGACTAATAAGGGTACACCGCTCGTGTTCGGTTTCACCGAGACTTGTTCCGCCAGATTGATCACGACTATTCGAGCCTAATAGCGATACTGATAAGCGAACGACGCGGTGTTTGAACATCGACGCGAAAATACAAACTGACTCACGATGTGTCACGGGGCAACTACCGAGCGCGCGCGTACTTCCTTGGAAAATTATCTTCGTTGGATCTTTCGGCCAATTGAGCAAGTCGACGGATTTGCGACGATGTCACACTTCTTGCGAACAATTAGAAATATACGAAAATTGAGTTTCAAAAGAACGAATGAAATCGCGTTTACTTCTTTCCAAGCGGACTCGTCGACGAAATTTCAATCTTTTAACACACGTTTTGAAACTAGAAAGTTGTAATTGAAGCGACAATCATCCTCCAGTATTTTCGCTGAGGCAATTTTATTAAAAATAAAAAATAAAACTCAGATTTGTCTAAAAAAATTAAATATGTAATTTCCAACGCATTGAACATCCAACAGAGATCGAATGTGGTTCTTGCGAGGTCCAAATCATTAGTTTTGTGCAATACATGTTTAAATTGTGTTATTATTAAAATATTAAAAAGATTCTTGCAAATTCTCTTCGTAAAACTTGTTATATTTGGACAAAACCGTCACCCACAACTGGACATGACGTGGCGTTCGACGTGTTAATCTGAACTTATTCGGCGCGTTATTGAAGACAGAAAAAACTGTAACAACCTTCAACTTTTTTCCAGGACAAGAACAGTCGCGGCAAGGATGCGGAGGCAAAAGAGCGCGACGTAGAGATACAATAATATATTTTTTGTACAAAAAGTGCGCGCGAAGAAGAAGAACGCGCTGGTCGTCACGAACCAGCCAAAATGACCTAATTTAAGGCATTTGAGGAGTACGTGAGTACGTGCGCTGCGCGTGCGTCATGCGAATTAATGCATTTTCTGGTGCTAACCGCGTACGCCCTAAATACTTGCCTCCCTCGTGATCGCGTTGTCCGCGATCGTACGAGAAAAAGCGGGCAACAAATTTCCACACGGAGAAACACGCGCTGAAAGTCTTTTTCTCCTCTTTCTCTTTTCTCTTTCGTAGAAAATTCGCAGAGAGAATTTTCTTTCTGTCTAATTATAAACGGGCGTTCGCGCGTCATCAATATATTTTTCACTCTTTAATCGATATCGATGAACGATGGGAAACGGCGGCTAATTGCAAGTTCTTCTCCTTCGGAACGGAAATATAACCCGTCTCCTCTCCGGTGAATTTTCTCTTCGAAAATAAACGATATTTCCAATTCACACTTAACCCACTTAATTCGCACGTTTGAATTCAATTCGCGGGAAGTTTCCAGGAGACAAACACGAGCAAAACACAAGCTCGAGCTTGGCAAATTTTATTCGATTAGAGCGATTAGAGACAACTTTCTAAGTCGTTTCGAGCCTCCGCTAATAACGTAACAAAGTAAGTCGCTCTTACGTTCGAGAGATTTAAGAAAACAAAAATAACGTAGATATTAATTTACATAGATATCAATTGCGCGCGCGTAATATTACGTGTTTTTCTCTTTTTTTTTCTTTCTCTCTGTTCGTGCGGATCCATTAATTATATTCACTGCGGCTTTAACCACGGAAAGTGGCGCTCTTACTTTTCCGTGCGGCGCGCGGTAGGTAGGTTCGTCGTATTTGCATCTGTCGCCGAGGAAATGCGCAAAATTTCAACTAAAGGAACCCGGAGAGAGAGAGAGACCCGGTATATTAGTTTCGGCTGCTACGGTATGTGTGTCGGTGAATTACGGATCCGCGAGAGTCTGGTGATGGAGCACCCTGAGCCTCCCACGCGTTGCGCTAATGTGACAGCCAATCATCTCATCAGTGACCAAGTACCAATAATTACGTTTCTCCCTGCCCGTGATACGCGGTCGCGCTATCTCACACATCGCGCCACTATCTGTCTGCCACTGATTTCATTCTTGTAGCTTCAATTTTTATTAAAAAAAAAATCCTTAAATCTCAACATATGTAGAAGATACATGAAATTAAAATATAAAATTAAAACAAACCCTCAATGTAGTCCACTGGTGTTTTATAAAATAAAAAAATTGAAAAAACTGTTCAATCTTATTTTTGATTATTTAATTGCGATTATCTTCAGTTAATTTATATAACAATAAATAAAAAATGCATCTTGTCCATGTTTTAATCCGTAATTTCATGAACAAAACATTTCCCTAAGTGCCTATAAATATAATTAAAACTACCACCGACGGACTGATTTAAAATTTATTTTATTTGGATTTTTCTCAAAAGCTTGTCTTTCTAAAACAAAAATTCATACATTTTGTCGATTTAATTAAAAGGGATTGTACGTTGTAATGAATTTTCGAGCGACAAGCCGCCGAATACAAGCGAAACCAAAAGGTTGTTTGCATTTCGTTTGCGATCTTTTCAAAACCGCGAGAATATTCTTTTTTTAGTCCGAGGCGGGAGCGAAACGAGATTGACGTGTCCAGCGCCGTTCGTCGTCTCGAGTACAGCGCTCGACGCGACACGCGACATTGTTCAAGTTTCATAATAATTAAAAAGTGAAAACCAGAACGAATGTTAATTAGATTCTCGAGTGATAGAAGGCTAGAAGAAGAAGCGAGTATGCTCGTATTAGAAAGCCGTCCGTTACGATACGTCGTCGTCGTCGTCGTCCCGCTAATTAACACGCCGCGCGCTTTCTTGCCATATGTGTTTCGAGGGATGTCAACAACTTTTTCTTCACAATTTGAATATTTTTTTTCGCGACGCGTCAGCTTTCTTTCAATTGCCGCGTGCAATACATTTTTGTGTTTATAAAATATTACGTTCGCGCGCGTGCGAGAAATAAGACGTTCCGTACGAATATTCTCGCGGTAGCCGTTCGATCCGACAGTCTGACAAATGGAGAATATTTATCTCAACGTGTGTTCGATCTGTGAAACTAGTTCCTTCGAGTGTTATTTTAAACTCCCGGTCTTTCACCGAAAGTTTAAAAATACGCCGCAACGTTACGTTCGAACATTAATTAATTTAACTACGCAAGCAATTCTCTCTTTATGCTTGCGAAACATCGCTCGCAAACAGATCGAGAAATAAAACACCAACGGAATGAATAAACGCGTGTCTAGATCGCGCATCGATTCGACGTGTAAAACAGTAAGTAAATCAGACTGGGAGAGGGAAAAAAAAAGATCGCGCATTACAACACGCACGTGCCAGAGCAACGCGTCAATAATGCAGACGTACGCGCGTCGCGTATTTTCCTCGACCACAACCTGTGCCCGCGCGTAATTACCTCGCGCTTGATAAAGATGACGCAAGACTCGTATATCATAAACAAGAATAGATTTGCCGAAGGATTTTATGCAATTAATTTTTATCCGTAACGCGGAAAGCGGGGCTGGAAAGATATCGCGCGCGGAAATCGACGCGTAAACCTGCTATCGAATCCAGTTTCGTTCAAGTCAAAATCTCTCGCAACGCTGCACTTCCCGCAAATTGCATAACGAAAACTTACGGCATAATCGCTCCGCGCTTGCGCAAGAGAAACTCCGAGCGATAATCACACGATTGTGTTTTTTTTTTTTTTGTTTCCTCCTCCTTTAATGTGTTTTAATGTCAGGTGTTCTTCGGTTGGACCTGACAAATTGTTAATTAATCGTCGTCGATATAACGAGAACACGTTCGTCGCTTGCGCGTGTTCTGTGAACGATTCGCAAACTTACCAAGATGTCGGATTGATCGAGTTTGCCGATGAGATTGGTGAACGAGTTGCTGTCGGCGAAGAGCCAAATGCCGACAGTCAGTGCCGCTCCTCCGGCGATCTGAAAATCACACAGACGATTTCAATGTAAACCGGGACTCGGAGTCTCCTCGTTCTGCTTCATGGACTTCAAGGCTGTAAGTAAATGCAGTTCCGATGCCCCTCGACGTCGTTCGGGCGAGAAGCGGAAGATTTTTCATTTCGAAGAGATAAAATTCTTTATCTCTTTGCGAAAGAATCTTCGCTCTCTTTTTTTCCCTCAAGGTTTTAATTGTTAAAGTTTTAACCCCCCACATCGAACGAACGTCGGAGCGCCGAGACGTGAACATTTTTCGCAATCGTTGTCGGAAGTTATTGGATTTTTAACGCGTCGGATGAAATTTCGCAAATTATTTATTTCATGCGTGCGCATCGCGCGCGAATTAGACGAGTGAGAGTCACCGCGATCACGAATAGAACTTGCGATGTTGACAAATTGCCGGCTATATGAGAAACACAGGCTCCGGTTTGTACGTTACACATGTTGCATACGCAGAAAATACTTACGAAGAATATGAAGTTGAACAGACAGAGAAAGTACTTAGCGCACTGCGATGCACAACCCATTATGCAATGTTTTTAGCTGCGCCTGCAACAAATTAACATAAATACTTTTATTATTAATTACACGTAAATATATTATTGAGTTCGAAAGAGAGGAGAGCTTTTTAAAAAATAAAATTTATAAAAATACCCAAACTGAAAGAGAGAGATTTGATTTGATAGTTTTGTTTACGGAAAGCGCTCCGGGAAAATTCTCTCGAGAACAAAAAATTAACAAAATGAAAAATATATAAAAAAACAATAAACAAATGAACAATGAGAGAGGAAGAGAGGAACAACTTGATGTAACATTTTGGCGCGTAGGAAAGAAGAAAAATAAATTCCAAATCGCGCGTAAATACGCGATTCAAAATTTATTTGTCGCGCGACCGCACTCTACGTTGATTTTGCGAACAAATAAATATCCGACGGCTAATTACGCGTGGGCGAGCGTGCAAACACGAAAGTGCGACGTGGGCGGAAAACAAGGAGAGCGGAATTGTCTGAATTAGACTAAGGAAACTTAACGGTCAATCAACAGTCTAAAGAATCTTTTCTTGGCGGTCGTTAACTCTTTTAATTAACGAAGATCCCAAATAATTCCGGTGGATCACATTGGCCTTGACATTGATCCGCGTGCAAAAACGCGGAACCCCTTTCCGCAAATTATAAACGAATT
Organism: Pseudomyrmex cubaensis; assembly: GCA_014825685.1. Lineage (NCBI taxonomy): Eukaryota > Metazoa > Arthropoda > Insecta > Hymenoptera > Formicidae > Pseudomyrmex > Pseudomyrmex cubaensis. The sequence goes on along the minus strand of QVOA01010629.1, from coordinate 43,876 downwards.
CATGCGATCCCGAACTTTGCTCGCTTTTCCCGCAGGGGACGGATGCAATCTATGTTTTCAACATGGACGGTGTGTGTCGAAATAGGACGACGAGTCTAACGACGTCCTTGACATCTTCGTTCGTTTCGCGCGAGCGAGCGAGCGAGCGCCGAGTGTCGTCGTTAAAGAACTCGTAACTTATTCCATACTCGAATTACGTGTGTGCGCGCGAGGACCGAAGGATACGCGCGGCGCAGAGAGAACCGCGAGAGATGAAGGTTTCGCTCGGGCGACCTAATATCGGATATCCAGAGCACGGTTTCTCGTTACTACATCGAGAACTCGATTCATCCCTCGGCTCCCTTCCACCTCTCTCTCTCCTTCGCGGAGCAACGAGCGGCGCGCGGGCGGTATCGACTGCCGCGGGATGCTATCGGGTCCACCGGGAGGAGCATCCAGTTTTCACGGCCTCGCTGATAAAGCGCGGCGGCAAGACGACTTCACGTCCTCGCCCCGACCATTATCGCGACGACCGATATAATCGTCGCTCGGACGACGCGGAGAAAATCCGAGAAACGGCTGTACAAGCTCGGAGCGGTCGTCCCGGTTGCAGGTCGCAGCTTCCATTCCTGGAAATCGATGACTAGGGCGAACCAGCACCGCGTCCCAACGTGACCCAACACCGGGGGAAGAGAGTCAACGACACGCGGAAAATTGGATCGCCCGATAGCGAGAGAGAGAGAGAAAGGATGCTGGGTTAGTAGGTCAACGTGCCGCGCGCTGCGCGCTGCGCAGAAATCGGAGCTCGACTTTTTCCCGGCACCACCTATCTCTCTTTCTCCCGACCTCGTGAAAAGGTCCACGGTGATGTAATTACTCGTCTGATTTCTGTAATCTAACGACGCAATCGCGTCCAAGTGGACGCCTCCGATTATTTTCAGGAGAGCATTGCGTTCGGAAGAAGAAGAGAATTTAATACTTATTTTTTCTCGTTTGAGCAAAAATTCTCGTAAACCTTTTCCCCCTCGAGTGAATTCTCGTTGCGATTGTGTTCGGCTAACCCTCGGCGATTCTCAAGGAAGAATCTTCTATTTTTCAATGGCGGGTAAATTGCCTCGACTTTTACGAGGGAAAAATCCGACGAGGATACGCGTGTAACGGAACTTCGAAATTTACACGTGAATCTAAACGTCACCTTTATGTTTGCAACAACGTTGCGACTTCCGTCGCAAATCACTTTTTTTTTTTTTTTACGATTTTTGTTTTGTTTCCCGAGATCGTGCGCGGGCCACGGTTGAAAGTGCAAGCGATAAATCTGGAACACCCGGTATCGAGTTAATTACTCGCTGCGCACAATGGACACACGCGATGCGCCACGGGAATCCGCGCACGATAAACCGCACGCGTATTTAAAACGCACACGTCTCTCATCGTTCGCGGAACTATATAGACGACGACGTCGGGCGCGCGCGCGGAAACGACGGACGTCGCAGAGCAAATCTATTTCGCCGTGCATACTAATATATGTTTGTAATACGCGACCGTGCCGATAGCGGCAAGACGCGCACACGGATATATAATTACCGTCGCGTGCTGCGCGTCCCGATTGCAGTTGCAGATGCTGCAAGAAGCCGGGGCTTCTCATTAGAAATTCCACGACAAAAACGGACAGCGTTTGTCTTTGCACAGGAGAACAAAAGCGAACGTCAGCAGGAACGTGCGCGCTTGCGCCTCTTCTCTCCCTCCCTCCCATCCCTCTTTTTCATCCTTAAACTCGTTGTTTTTTCCGTGACATCATTCTCTTTAGGCACTTGAAGACCCGGTATGTGTAAGTGGCAAGTATTTCATGTGTGATATTAACTGTGTGTGTGTGTGCGCGTGTTAGAGAATTATAAAAGTTACAGATGTATATAAAAAATTGATACGTTCAAGATAATTCGGGAGGAAAGAAAAATATATTTTGGTGGTGACAGTCATCTTGTGTATAATATGTATTATTTATTGCATATTAATATATTATTATATATTATATATATTATATATTATTATATATTTTATATTTAAATATTGATGTTATATTAATTTTGTATTATTTTTGGTCCCCTCAAATTTATTTTAAATTAGTTAATTAATTAATTACTTAAGTAAATTAAATTAAATTAGATAAAAAAAATATAGACGCGCCGAGAGCGAGCAAATTTTTTAAATACTTAAAACAGTGTTTAGCGTCAGTTTAAAAATTTTGACTGACAGACCGTCGGTGAAGTTTAAGAATCGAATGCGTTTAGACAAATGTGTGTCTCTGTACATAATATTTTCATACATAGGTATACGCAATAGATCCTCGTGCGCGCTAACGGCGCAAGTAATTCGGAAACCAACAACGGCCGAGGAACGGGCAAGGCTCGATCAAGAAATTCTCACGAATATTACGATTCCCGCGTGAGGGTGTGTAGGAGGCGAGCTGTTACAGCTCGGTCGGCTCTCACGACACAATGACGGCGAATCATCGCAGCGTACAATCAACACACGTACATACGTACGTACTTACTTACAAACGATACATATCGCGCGGCTCTCCTACGGCTTTGCTACGCGCGCTCGCAAATCAAGAACACAAGCCTGCCCTTTGTTCCTCTTTTATTGAACTACAATCTCGGCGAAACATCGATGCTAAACGCACATTTCTGTCTCGAGACGCGCGCGTTTCTCGATTGCGCGATTCTCGATTGTAAGAAAACAAAAAATCGAGAATTTCCACGTGTCTCATCCGACGGGAGAGTTTTACAAGAAACGTCAGAAGCTATTGTGTTACACAGCGCGCAACGCTCGAGGAATATCAAAAGAATTTTCTCGTCCGATGTGCAACATGAAAAACAAAATTGAGAACTTTCCACGTGTTCCGCCGACGAGTTTTAGATGAAACGAGATAGAAGTAACGACTATTACGTTACAGCGTTCGAAGAATATCAAAGAATACTCTCCTCCCTCCGATGCATATATAATAATGCGTAGGAGACTAATGAGATCACGGCTGTGCGTTGCAGTTTGTTTTTATATTCGAACGTTACGTAATGGCGTACAATTTAAATGCTTGTGAAAATTTGCGACCAAAGATACGAGTTTATGCGCCGAATGTACGTTTAAATTTATTAATTTTCCTTAAATGTATTTCATTAATTTCCTATCGCACGCAACGCGGGAGATCGACTCTGGCCGGAGTGTTTTTTGCAATGGATTTTTTTTAAATTTCCACGAAGGAGTTAAAGTCGGTGATGCGAAGCATCTTGTGTGAATTTTGGATAAAAATTAAATTTAATTCCAATTTCCACGTAAACGTGTAATTTACACGTTTAAAAAAATTAATTAATACATTCACGTACATCCGGCATATAAACTCCTGATACTTGATTCTTACAATTAATGGTTGTCAAGCACAAGTTATTTGTTTTAAGTTCCACTTTTCTTATCATCGCTTGACTCACGGTTTTATCTAAAAATTCCACTGACAGCACTGACTAACGTCATTAACCAGCACCTTAGATCTAAGTTTAGAGAAAAGAAAACCGCATCTCGCGGTTAAAGAGAAGTTAAAAATCTCTGAATATAATAAAAATTGCGATATATCTGATACAATAAAGAATTTGCAACGAACTGTCAGTGGTGTGTTTCGCGCTTCTCTTGGTGTCTCCGCCATTTTTAAAATTTGAAACATCTCGCTTTGGAACAATCCGGTGTAACGCACAGTTTGGTTTTCCAGTTGTGACACTGGATCCCCGGTTTCTGTAACAAACCCCCGCGCGCGCGCGTTACGTAACATTTTGCAACGGCTCAAAACCAGCGCCGGTCTCTCTCCCTTTCCGCGCGCGCGCAACTGAAATTACACGTCCGAATAATTACAGTAATCCGAAATTCGACTGTGTCACATTTCAAACGACACATTTGAATTGTAGGATTTCTATTTCGTCGGTCTCGTCGCGTGCGGCCGAGATAAGTATCGGTCAACCTACCGGAAAATACACCCGTTTGTTGTTATTCACGTGAGCGTGGATAACTCACTTTCCTTCGTGTGTGCGCGCGCGCGTTTTACATCAATTATATCTTTTCACCGGCAATCGCCAGTCGCAATCGCTTAATAATTCCCGCGCGTATATAATCATCGATCCGCGGGAATGTGTGCGGGAGCCAGTTTTTCTTTCTTTTTTTTTGATGTACATAAAAGTGCGTGCCGTACAAACGCGAACAAGTGCCTCGGCAGTTAGCCGAGAGGTATAATAGCTTCCTGATTATTCCACGAGGTGCTCGGTTGGATTTCCGTCGTGCGCGCACGGTGTGTGCGAATTGCTTCTCTAGCACCGATTAAGCCGGCGGGTCGCAAAAGGATTCTTCACTCTGCCGAGAGAGAGATTTGTGTTTTACGATTGTTTTACGTTTGCAACATCATCCGAATGAATTCATCGTCACAGTCGATAAACGTAATAATTGCGCCGCGTTTGCGCCACCGCGAGAAACGAGAGAATTTAGTGACTTGCGTAGGAAAACTTTGTTTTACAGTTTTCTTGTGTTTTTTTTCCATCACACGGATCGAATTTTTTAAGTAAGAAAATTTGAAATTTCAATTCCTCGCAACCTCTCGACTTCTTCCGCTCCTTTCATTTAAAAGCGCATTCGTGCGCGTTCCGAGAGAAACGAGGGCACACTATTCGAAATTAAAACCCCCGACTCTTCTTCGAGAATCGTCGCGCAACACAATACAATTTTTTGGCTGTTCCCGCGCCGCACGAGCGTGGAATTCGCGCGAATTTTGCCTCTTTGTTTCCCGCGCACCGCCGCGGGACGTTGCGAGAACGCGCGCGCGCGCGCGAAAGCTCCTTCAGAAATCAGATAATAAGAACGCAACGCCGCCGCTTCGAAGAGCAGATGCATCTCACGTCCGAGCAGGTGCAACGGGAGCGGCGTCAAAAAAAAAAAAACGAAAAAAAAAAGGAAGAGAATTAAAAAGACTCGGGGCGGTCTCCGGTGGTCGGAATGCGGTTTTTACATGAACGCGACGCGTGAGGATTGAGGGGGACGAGAAACGAGTGCTTTAAAAAGGGGGCGGGGAGAAGATGCAACGGAGAATACTAGGTTGCAACTTCTTTCTTTTTTTTTTTTCTCTCGTTACCAACGCGCGCTTTCGCGACGGCGTCGCTAATTGCGAATATCCAGCGAAATAAATCGACGCGACGCTCGCTCGTTCGTTCCGCTCTCTTGGGAGATGTTTAAATTTCCGGAAAATGTCGAGAGAGTTATCGAAACGTAACGCACCGTCGCGAGAAAACTCGCACTTTACTCTTGTTTTTCTTTCTCCCGCGCGAGATTTGCAAAATGCTGTGCTCGTAACGGGACGGCAGACAGACAGACTCTCCTCCGCCGTGTCTTTCCATCCGTTTCGAAGCGGTATTCGAACACATCTCGTTCTCTCGCGTCGACAACGCGCAATTATCGTCTTCGCGTTTTTCTTTCGCAAAGAAACGGACGTCGTCAATAAAAACGTTCGTCAAAAGACAGTAATCGCGACAGTGATCGCAGTTTGCGATCGCTTTCGTTGCGGGGAGAGGAAAAAAAATAAAAACTTCGCTCTCTCCGTTATACTTCGCTCCTTGGAGAAGCTTCGCTTCTCTTTGCTCGCGGATTTCAAGAATCCGAGCGAAAAGAATCTTTTCACACATATTTTATGATATTTGAAGTCAGTCGCAGAGAGAGAGAGAGAGAGAAAACTTCTCTGTATGTTTAACCCACCCCATTGTACCTTTCCCCCTCCCAAGTGGTCAATTATCTCGTTTCCTTTTTTCAATTGCTCGGTGGAAGAGCTGCTACTGCGGGCACGCCGTTATAACTGTGCTGCGCGCGAGGAGAGAGCTCGGAAACTCTCCCGTGCGAGAAGGAAAACAACAGAAAATACAAGTGCGAGGATAGCGAGAAAGAATTGATGGAAGTTGTAATGCTGCGAGATGTTGCGGAGCGTCCGATATGCGCAATCGAGTATGTCGAGGGCACGCACATGAAACTAAAAAAAAAAAAAAAAAAAATCCGGGAGATGGGACGCGCGAGCACGGACACGGTGAATGGACAGCGTTACACATAGTAGAAAGAAAAGCGACTTATGTGGTGGGTTGTCGTTACCATAACGACCGGGGGCGAGCGACGCGCTTCGCGCCGATGCCATTGCCCCCGGTGCATTACGTGTCTCTCCCTCGGGGTGAGGAAAGGGGATGATATTTGGGATTGTGAAACTTCTATTAGGGTGGCCGGCGGCGGTCACATTTAAGAACAAGGGAATCGAACGAACGAGGTTTGCACGAACGCGTCGCCGATATCTGCATTTTACTCGCGAGAATATTTAAGCGGCAAATTTCGAGGGCGAACGAAAAAACACGTCTGGTCTCTTTCAACCGCCGACTTCTTGGTCGAGCTTGCGACATTATTTCTCCGAGACAAAAAAGTGATAAGATAAATACGCCACAGCGTTTGTATGTAATTAAGTAATTTTTTATTTTTAACAAAGGAATTATTTTTTGGGGAGATTTCTAGAGAAGCAAATTTGTTTCAAATGATCGCGCGATATCGGAATTTTCGGAAACTTAATTTCGGACAATAAAGAACGACGGGCACAGTGACATCGCACACACGCTCGTCGATTGAAGCGCTAACTGATCGATACACTCGATTGTAGATGATGATGATAAATTGGATTTCCGAAAGAGGAGACGGCCGAACAGGCTGTAATTGAATTACTTCGGATAATACCGAAAGCGTTCTCAAATAACGTCCTTTCTCTCTCTCACCGGCGGATGATACGTCGACAGGTGCGTGTCACAACCTGCTCGACACAAACCAGCGAACGCTCTACGAACCGTTTCATCGCCTGTATGTACGCGCGATCCGTATAATTGACGCTATTTTGACAGGAATAATCCGCGCGGCTGCGGTTTGGATTGACGGTCGGAATGAACGGTTTCCGCCCCGCTAATAACCGCTAATCACGGATTTTGACCTCTTTCGCGAGCACTTCCGGTGCGCTTAATCGCCGCTCGTCAACAATGACTCTTATTTCGTGAAAAAAAAAATCCCCGGGTGAGAGATCGGAGACGCGTGCGCATTTTTAAAATAACGCGTCTTACACACTTTGCACGCGGAATGCGTTTCTCTCCACGGTCATTTTTTTTTTTCATGCCTCATTTAACGCTCGCGCAATTGCAAAGAACTTTGTTCGAGCCTATAGAGTCTCTTCGAGTAATTGTCGCGTTTGTTACTTTACCGCGCGACAATCTTCTCTCCGCGAAGGGAGTTCCCGACTGAGGGGGAGGTCTGCGAACGAGTTTTACGTAAGTCACAAAGGAAAGTCGCGAATATTTCCGTCTACATTGATCGAAACATTGCGACGGTTATAACACGGTCGAGAGAGAGCTCTTCTTATATTTATACCAGATATTGATATTTATATTGTATCATTCATAAGTACGTACGTACGTACGTTACGTCTGTGTCTGTATCACGTGTCTTTTCGCTCGTTCGATTTGAAGGACGCGAGCCACGATGTTTATCTTTACACACAGCGAGAGAGAAGCGAAAGCGGATAAGTAGCTACTCGACGCTATTCTCGAGGACCGAGAACTCGCGAAAAGTCAGTCTCTCGTTTTGCTCCGGCGAAACGGAAGAGCCTCCACTTCTCTGTCTCTATTTGCTTTTGCAACATTCACGATGACAAGTACACGTTTAACGGGGGATAGACACTTGCGAATTCGCGAATCTGATTCCTTTTATCTACTCGCGAGAAGAATCCCGCGTCGAGCCGTCGCGAACAAAACGTTTTTTTTTTCTCGCGAAAGATTTTACTTATCTTAAGGGCTTTTCAACGACATGTTTCAATGAAAAAGAAAAAAAACGTAAATTATCCGAAAGATTAACTTTAGCTCCGGAATGTAATCAAATCAGGGAGGCAGTTGCGCAAGACGTTGAGCGACGAATGTCTTGTGATATAAATGATAAATATCCTTCAATAAACATATACAAGTAATTTGTCAAAGTTTCATATTTAATGATCCAATATCAGCGAGACGTTTCTCGATCAATCACAGCAATCTTTGCCGGTAGCTCGCAAATTCGTCAATGACAAATGTTTGGACAGCGAAGCCAGCGAGAAGCTGAGAAAAAGCTGTGTTGTCGAACACGTGCGTGTTATTTTTTTTTTTTTTTATCTCATAATCGCACGTGTTTATAAACTTTTTTAATCTCTAATTTTTCAATCTCTAGATACGCTGCTCCAAAGATCAGCGTGTGACGCAGAAACGAAGCACAGTAGGAGGAAGCTCAGTCGAACTCCATAACATTCCTTCCTCTATTCACAACAAAAAGAGAGACAGAGAGAGAGAGAGAGAGAGGAATTTTTCACGATATTTGTCGACCCACGTGTAATATATCTTCTGGGAGAGAAACCTTTTCTCATGTAAATTCTTCTCGAGGTTACGAAAGAGAAGAATTTCTTTCTGAGATCTACTGACTCACAGTGTCGTAATTAAATGTTAATTAGTTTCGAGTGGTGGGCACGATATCGATGACTAGAGAGATCGAGAGAACTTCCCGTCCCGTGTGTGTGTGTGTGTTACAAAGTAATCGTCAACTACATCACACGTAGCACAAGGTAAGTTTCAGGATGCCCGCTGGCTGGCATCCGAAACAGCGGCCGATCGCCAAGTCGAGTTCATTTATGTCACGGTCCACAGGTAGTGACACACAGCAACAAGTGGCGCGGACGCATTTAATTGCATACGTAAGTCGGAGGAGCCTCTCGATCTGCGCGCGGAAGTACCTATCGAAGGTGTGCGATTGTGTTTTGAGGACGTCAAAACACACGCCGCCTAGGTTTCGTCTCGCGCGCGCGACGACGACATTTACGCAGCATCCGCGTAAATCATCTCTCTCTCTCTCGAACCGTCGTCGCGATACTCCGAGAAACAAGATTCAAGCTGTAAATACAATGCCGAGCGTATACTCTCTCGGAATCCTCATCGCCATTGAGAAAGAAGACGTGTGCAAGCACGCGCTCGCATTTCTCCACGGGACGACGAGAGATGAGATGATTGTCAAGATCGCAACAACCTGAATGATGCTGCAGCGCTTCGTGGGAGCTTGCGCTTGGCCGCACAACAACGCGTTTTCCTCGCGAATCCTCGTCGTTACAACAAACGCTATCGCGCGCAATATCTGACGTATCGAGAAGGTGATGAGGCGGTGGAGTTCTGAAAAACACATTCGCTCATCGTCGAGAAAAAGCTCCAAAGCTCCCATGGGTTCTTCCTTCCGCCCTCTCGATCCATCTAGCCCTTCCCCTCTCCCTTCCTCGCACACTCTCTCTTTCTCTCTGCCACCGTGTCACACACCGTTGCTCTCTCTCTTCTCTTTCTCAATGTCACGTTCTCTCATCTTTTATTTCGACTTACCGTTCCGTGTGAAAGCTCGATCCTCGGAAGAGTCTGTGTCGGCAACGGGAGAAATCTCTCCCCCGGTTTGCGTTGTTAAGTCAACGCGTCGTCAATGGACGAAAACAGCACAACGACGCACACTGTGCGATGATGGGGATGGTGGCACGCACACTGTGCCCTACCACGCGCTCATTGGAAAAATCACGGATTACACCTCGAGTAACGTGTCTTCGCCGGACGTCATTCGTTACCGCGTCATCTAAAGCACCAACTTCACCGGACGAGATCACGTACCGACTGCTCCGCTTCGCTCGCTTGGCGCCGTTTGCCGCGCGTTTGCGCGCCTCGCGCACTCCGCGGCGCGCAGGGATCGTACCGCCCTGCCTCGAACCAATTGCGAACCACGTAACGTTCCGAAGCGTGCCGATTGGTCTTCGATGCAGGGATTTTCTGGCAATCGATTGCGCATCGCGAGGACTAGGGAAGAAAAGCAAGCAAATTTGCCGGAACGAAAGAATCTACGATCTCGTGCGTCAAAATCTAGTGAATTTGCTCTCTCTCTCTGGATCGCCGCGCGAAAACTAAAGATAACTTTAGATAACTAAAAGATAGACATATCTTTGTTATCGAGAAACGTCTCGCTGAGTTAAAGTTATCTTTAGATAACTAAAATTATTAGTTAAAATTATCTTTAGATAACTAAAAGGTAGATATATCTTTGTTCGTTTTGTGAGAAATAAATATAGAAACGTCCCGAACGTCCTGGAACGTCCCGAACAGACGTTCCAGATAATCCTGGAGTTTTGAATGAGCGATTATAAAATTTGAAGAAGAATAAATTATTAATTTACAAAAGCAAAAAATTTATATAACTTAAAATAGATTTTCTCAACACTGACATATTAATTCTCAACATGAAGTATTCTAGATTATATCTTTTCTAAAATATGAACCGTAGAGAGAAGTCTGAGAACGGTCATCCCGGTTTTTTATGCATTAAGTTTATAATCTCAACGCCATATACATTTGCAAAAGTCGGTCTAGAAACTACGGTATTCAAGCATAGACATGTAAGATATAGCAACGTATGTAAGCAGTAGTCTCGAATCAGTACGATATCACGATTACAGACTGTATGAAAAGCAATTTAAACACTTTTTCTTCACGTTTAAATTTAAATTGAAAAATTGTGTTCCACGTTTTACAATTAAAGCAAATCTAAAAATCTATCACGCGTTTCGTACTGATTTGACAACTGTCAAAGCTCTAAATTACACGTACCAAGCTCTGGCCAGCTTCTGTGCTGCAACACCACTCTGTAACAAAAATAAAATGTCCTTTTTATTGTTAGATGTAAGAATTAAACTACTTGTAAACATCAAGTGTAATAGTTGTTGTCATTATCAAAATATATGACTACTAGATGGAATAAATTTACTGATATTTAACAAAAATAAATTTACTAGTTTCAAGTTCTGCATAAAATGTCAAAATAGCTGTGAAACATACCTTCGTAGCAACATCCAACTGTTCGCACCGGCTCCTCCAGTGCTGCAAATATTTCACGGAAGATTCGCACTTGAAACAACAAATAAAAGAACATAATCAGAAGAAGAAACGCATATATATTTAATATATAACGTATTTATCACAAATGCTTAAATATTTCCTAAAAAGTAAAATAACGAAATATATATTGTCCTAAAATTGAATATTACGTTTATTATTTTCTAAAAAAAACCTTTGAATCGATAGATCGTATCTAATTCTTTTCAACGGTCGGTTTATTTTATTAATTGATCAATCGTATTATTACACTTGTTTCTCTTTATGTTGTACTGTATTCCGTTATATTGTATCGCGATATGTATCCGTGTTTCTTTAAATTTACAGAATAACTATCTGAGCCGAATATAAAGAGAATTAGTGATTATCGATATTCTTTATTTCCAAATTATAATATATGTAGTTCCACGTACCACAGAATAAATAATCTTTTTATCTTACTGCGCGGAAATATACGCGAGAAAACATAATTTTCTAATTATTTCAACTCTATTCCAACAAGCCTCTTAATTCTATCCGTCCGAGATTATTGGTAATTACTTTTTGTCTCTTCCCGAACAAGTACAAGTTATTTAACGAAACATTTAGAATTTTACGAACTGCAACGTATATAATTTATATAGAGTTTATTTATACTGAATTGTTCTGTCGAATGTATTTTACATTGATCATTCGAGTGTATATTGCGGGAAAGATGTAACTTTATCGCGATTTCAAATTCTTACATTTTATTCTTGCGATGAGCCGAAAGAGAAAATATATAATTACTGAAGAATATTTACTATTCACGACTATCTAGAATAGGAAAAGAGACTGAAAATTGAATAAATATGTTAAATTTTGATACGCAACATGAAAAATATACACTCAAAAGCCGAGATATTTTTCCAAGGGCGAGTTTTTTTGTTGTTTTGACGCTCGGAGCTCGAACACTTTCTATTTTCCCCTACCACGCGCCTTTGGGTCCGCGAAGGAAAATCGGAAAGCGCAGAAGCGCATGTAGTGAGGAGCACGTGGAAAACTCTGCTGCGCTGCTCACGGCGCAGCGAGCTTCATTCGGATCGCGTCGAGCGTTTGATCGTGACGGACGTGTTTCTCGTAAGTTTCTCACAATTTCGTTTTCTTGAAATATTTCTCGAAATTGCAACTTTTCATACGATGTTTTTGGGTACCGTTTAAATAACTTTGTAATATATTTTTATACACTTAGTTTTTTACTTATACTTTGTAATTGTATCTATATACGTAGTGATTAAAAAACAAAAAATAAAGTAAAATTTATAAAGCAAATAACAGCAAATGATGATACCTGGTTACACTCCGTAAATTTTGATGCTGCTTGCTAAAATCTTGTTTTCTTGATCAATCACACATTTATTTACATTGTCTGGGGAGTTGCAGTTCTTTATTTTATCCTTTTTCTTGTTTCCTTATCCTTACAGATCTGCCATTTTACTTCTCAAAATAAATCGACGCCCGTAACAGTTTGCTATTTACACACCTAAAAAATATATAGTTATAATATTTTGAAAATAATAGCAGCATGATATATGATGATCTAACGAGATACACTCACGTAATAGCACTTCATTCCGTTTCGTAACATTGCTCAGGATATCTGCAGCTCACTGAAAGTCTTGCTTTTTTACAATCGTGCAGCTGCGATAACGCAGTCGGTTCCTCGCGCGCGTCTCGCGAACGGTCGCGACACAATTGCGAATTGTAGAGTTCGCGGATTACTAAGTGCATTAATTACACATCAGTGGAAACATCCGATATTGACACTCGCGCGAGACGATAATAATCGCGAGAAATACGAACCAATTCGGGAAAAGACATTCTCGCGTCGCGCGCGTTGGTCATTTTGTTTCGTGGAAGCGCGAACGGCCGCGAAACAACTTCTCCGTACTCGCCAATTACGATTACTAGCGAGTGCGCGGTACTAATTACGCATTACCGCGAACGCGCCCGACACCGGTGCGACCGATATTTGCGCGCGAGACGACAAATAATCGCTAGAAACACGGGAACAAGTCGAACGTAGTACCGGCTTCGCGTCGCGCGTCCGCCATTACTGTCCGTTGATTCGAGTTGATTCGATTATCGAAACTTCGATAATCGAAATATCGAATCGACGCATGCGCGCGCGGTAGAGCGGAACTAAATCAAATCGAAGACAGTAGTTTTACTCCTTGGATTGGTTTTCACAGGAAGGCGATAAAACCGCGCGAAACTTGGCTAACGTCGCGGTGTTCGGGGAAACAAATCCAGGAACAGGTAACATATTGTTTACGCATTTATTTTTGCAGATATACGGCGAAACCAGCGACCGGGAAAATCCGTAAAAAGAGCACAATGGAACGGCCGCTCTCCGCTGTTGTTCTTAGACACTTTGTAGCAAAACGGAAGTTTGGATCGCGAACACCGGCCACAGACGAATAATATCCTCAAGACCGAATCTAATGGTCGCAAGAAAAGCTTAAAATGTCCAATCTTGATGTCTAGTGAGCGAATAAGGAAAAGGTTATGTTATCACGTGTAATAAATATGATTCAAAAGTATTTTTTTTTTTCAAAAATTTATTCAACATATATGTGTTCTACACACATGTTTGCACATTATCTGTACATCTATACAAAGATTACAAAAATTATGTTACATTATGGAAGTTGCGAGAGAATTATTTAAATCTAAATAGAAATCTAATTACATTTGTAATTTGTGTCACTTGGTTTTCTTCCGCGCACTCGCTTCGGAATCGTTAGAAAAGGCACATTCTCTCTTAAGTTGAATTTCCTTCAAGTCGTATATAAAATCGTCGTTCAAAGGTCTCACTCGATTGCGCATAGGACGTTTGTGTTTGAAATGATCCGGTCGCGGATTTGCTTCCTTGCTTTTGTCCGTGGTTAAATTGTTGTTGTCTTTTGCATCTACCCTATGTTTGAACACATCGTTCGTAGCTTGCGACGCTAATTTTTCTGAATCAGACTTTTTGACTTTTGACGTTGGATCCGAATCGTCGGACCCAACTATCATTTCCATCACCATTTGCTTGAGATCGGATTGATCTAAATTTTTGTTTGATTTCCCGGTATCGTGACTCATCATGTATTCCTTCAAATCTTCTATCATCGCCGTTGTATACGCCGTTTTAAATTTTCTATCGTCACCACTGTTGTTGCAGTGGGAATCTGTAATTTCTTCGTTTGCAGCTTCGTGAGAAACGGCAGATGCGTTCGAGTCGCTCAAATTGTTCGTGTCCGCGCGTATTTCTAAATTACTAGAGGCTATAGTTACGTCTGTGACAACAGACTCGTCCGTCTTTTCTTCCTCACTCGACGCATTCGCAACGCCGGTGTTGTTCAGTCTTTCTCTCTCGTTCATCAAAGTCGTGATTGCGTCGTCGCTAGAGACGTGCTCATTCAATGGTATTTTTTCTATAATTTCTTCTAAATTTGCGTTATTATTTTCTACAGTGCGATGATGCTTGGTAAAATGCGTTTTGCACTCGCATTTTGTGAAAGACTGAAAGCCACACAACTTGCAACGATAACGAGACCAACCGATGTGAATCGCCATGTGTCTGCGAAGATTTGGTATCGATGTGAATTTTCGATTGCATATAAGGCACTTGAGCTTCTTGAAGTTCGCGATAGAAGCTATTTTAGTGTCCATTTGCGAGGTTTTTTCCTTTTCGTCCAATTGAAATAAGTCAGTATCCGACGACTTGTCACTATTTGATCTGTTGAAGTTTTCGATAAAAGCTACTTTAACGTCCGTTAGCGAAATATCTTTATTATTTTCATCTAGTCGAGGCAAATTTGTATCGCGGGTGCAACCTGAATCCGACGACTTGTCATTGATTTTGAGAAATCCATCCGTCACGTCTTCTGATATATCTAAAATTGTACAAGTTGTTATTACATAACTGGTTTTAGTTTCACTGAACTGTTACAAAATTTTAATTTAGATAACAATATGAAAAACATTAAGAGATTTAAGAGAAGTACATTATTTGCCCGGAAACAATTAATTTTTTTGCTGAAATTTAAAGTTTTATTTGAATCTCTCATCATATTTTTTAATCTTTTGAATTGTAACTAAAATTGAAATCTTTTTTCCTTATATAGTACATATCTGCAAACAAACTTTATTGCGTAATTACAAGATACAAATAGACCGGCCCAGTGGTCTCGCGGCTTGAGTGTGAGGGCTGCGAGTGGGAGGTCCCGAGTTCGAATCCACACGGTCGGATTTTTCCGGGCCGGTCTCTTTCAAGTCGAGTTTATCGATTGAAAAGCGAACTGAATCGGGCCTCCGAATGGATTGTGGATATAGAAGTGGAGTGAAAAATATTGTAACCCTGAGGGGAATCAATCACACTTCCTTTATCCTTTACAAGATACAAGTGACTCACCTTTTTCATCAGTCATCTGCTCAGGCACTCTTTCAATGATGACCGGCTTGTCATCATCATCTTGCACACGTGACGTATCCACAAGATGTGAGTTGCCCGAGCGATGATTGTTGTGATATTGCAAATAAACAGACATAGACGTTTTTTTGCTTTTCTGTCTGTTGGGTTTTGCAGAGCGTTTCACAACTGATTTCTCCACATGGTTCATCGCATCGTCCTTCTGGCAAAATAATTATCGCACATTTAAAATATCACATTTAATATATTGTTTCTTGTAACATTAAAAAAGCACTGTATTGAAAATGTTCTACCTGAGATTCATTATTGGCCATGTTTTTCAATGTTTCACTAGTTTCACTAGTTTTCTCCTTTGTAGCTGCGCAACATTGCTTTTCTGCATTTGTGTTCTGGTGAAACACTGCCAATCGAATTTGTGGCCTCAGGTTGCGCACTTGTCTGTTGGTTTTTTTGTGAACTGTTGAATTCAAAAGAATTGCAGATATGTGAAAATTATATTCTTTAAATATATGTTAAACGCGAAAACCAAAGAGCCTACAGTTTTATCCCATTCATGTACTTTCTTTATATTTCTATTTTTTTGTAACAGTGCTGAAAATGATCTACATTAAAGAGATCGAAACGTTCACTTAATTACAATGGCTTTTGTTGTATTTGACTTCCACCTTCACCCAGGACTTTAGGCTCTTTGGTTAGGTTTTCGCATAGTTTGTTTCTCTCGAGCCGTCATCATCATTATTAATTATAACATAATAAATATTATGTCACTTTAAAATTACCTTTGTTTAAGTGGCGATAGACACTCCATGTATTTGTAAATGTACTCCTGCAGTAAGGACAAGAATAACACTTTCGCTTGGACGCATGCAGTGATCTCTTATGAAATGTCAATGTCTTTTTTGATGAAAATTTTGCATTACCTGCATAATAAAAATATAAATAAAGATACATGTCTTATTTCACAGATTTATTACATATATAAATAATAAAAACTCTGTCACTTACATATATTACAAGCTAAGGTATTCATTGACGAAAGTCTATATGCTAACAATGTATTTTCCTCGTCACTCAAGTCTGCTTGAATAGGACTGTCACTTTTTTCTACTTGATTATCGAATATTTGCTCCTGGGAAATAGCATCAACCTGTTGATTGCTGAGATGTTCTATCTTTGTTGATGCCTAAAGTCAAAGAATAATGAAGTTATGAGATCATTATATAATTACATAATAATTAATGCAAGCAATTGATAGATATATAAGCAACCTTAACTTATAATGAATTGAAAGAAAATAATACTCACCTCTTCGTTCAGTAAATCTACAATCTCATTTACTGGTTTGATCGTTTGATATACAGCGGAAGAAGTTGTACGTATAGGTTTTAAGCAAATTTTATGCAACTCATTGCTTTCATTTTCAGATAATGAATTAGAATGTCCCGGAGTTGGTTCACTTATGAAACTACATTGCGTTTCCTGAATTTTCTTGTTAAGTTTTTCTATTATTGAACTCAGATCTGTCTTTTTTTTCATTTCCTTGCACACTTGGCTTCTCAGCAACCTTTCATTTTTAGCAATTTCCTCAATCTTAGTCTGTCCTGTCTCACTCATATGAATTGTTGTTTTTTTGAAAGAATTCTGAAAAACAAAAAGATATAAGTGAGAAACAAATGTTGAGAACTCTCAGAAAATATGAGCAAGAATTTACTAACCAAATTGTTTTTGTTCACCACTTTTTGTGTAACGTTAAACTTCTCTATGCAGTAAACTCTTTTGTGAGATATTAAGTTTATAATACTCCTAAATAGACTGAGGCAAGTGCGGCATTCGTATATGATGTTACATTCGTAAGATAATATAGATTTAACCTCCTCCGTTCCATTCTCGAGTAGCTTACAAACTTGATACAAATCGGACGCACTTGTGTCCACAGGTTTCTGCAGACTCGAAAAATCAGCAATAATTTTCATGTCTTTCATAGAAGCGGAAGACTTCTCTTTTTTTTTTCTGTGCTTGTGCATTTTCTATACTTGTGTGTATTTCTGAAAAGATATATTGTCATTACTTTCTCTGTAATTTTAAGTCTACAGAGTTATATCATGATCGTTCTGATCTACAATAGAGAAGTCAGCTTTTGCTCTAAGTTCCAAAGCTGTAATATAATTTCCAGCAAAACAAACATACTTTTCCTTGAGCCATGATCCTTAAAGCTTTAGAGCTTAAAGCAAATGCTACATCTATTGTAGATTTTATAAATGTTTGCTGTATCCCACATGCATGTGTATGTATATATTTACAATGATCAAAATTAATCTTTTGTGTCCTTCATGACTTCCTATTGTAAACATACATTCGTTATTTTTGAAATTCTTTCTTAACGCGTATATCTAAACAAAACCACACAAGAAGTTTGTATTAAGTGCAAAATATCAACGTGCAAGTAAATACTTGCAAAAAATACTTGCATTACACACTGCTCATGTGATTTCATTCAGATACTAAATAGAAAAATATATTGAATGTGTGGTTATAGTCACATGTGTAGCAAAGGAAAATTAACAAATGAAATAAACAAAATATATATTAAATTACTGTCACATATAAATCTCAGTCAGTGACATATATAATATAAACCGACTTCTTGAAAGTATATAATTTCTATTTTTAAACTTTAGCTGGACTATCATGATCATTTCACGTAACCACACATTCACAATAATTTTCAATCATTTTTCTCCCTACATATCTTACACAAAATTGTTCAAATAATATATAGCAAATATAGAACTCCCTTGTAAGAGACTTGCATTATATGCCACTTGTGTGATTTTGTTCGGATGTATATGTAATAAAAAAATAGAATTGGAAAATGCCGTGAACGCATGGTTACAAATCACCACGTGGCACAGAGAGTTGAATTTGTATAAAAATGTATACTTTTTCAAGAAATCAATCGCATATTTATCATACAGAAACAGATTTATACAATATCTCACAGAGCATCAAAGGTTCTAACGAGTATCCAGTGTATATTCAGACATCCAAAGAAATATTCTTATATGATACATGTAATTGTGTATAACATTGTCCTAATATGGAATATATATTTTTATTAAACGCAATAAAAAAATAGAACAAGGATCTCTACGTACAAAAATTCTGAGAACAATTTTTTTCAAGCTATTTTGTTAAATAAAAAAATTCAATTATTTAATAACAATTTTTCTCAAGCCATTAAATAAAATAATTAAATCCTGTAAAAAAATTACAAAATTACGATAAATGTAAATTATACTCAAGTCAATAATTTAAGCAATTTATTTACGGAAGTGTGAGGATCGTGTAACGTAGAAAATTCGATTTTTTTTACGGATTGTTCGAGAAGAAATTCTCAAAGAAACAAGACCACTTCGGACCAAAATACTACATATAGCGTAACGAAGGGAGAGTTGAGAGAGACGGTCTCTCCTTCGTATTACTCACCTAGAACAATGTCTACCGCTCATACATCATTTAGTCTCGAAAGAATATGAGCGACTTTACCAATTTTGAACGGCTTCGCACGGCTCTATGCGAATTTACGAAATATTTACTCTTAATATACCACGCGTGCTGATCCGAGAACAAGACGATTGCCAGTGCCGAAGTTCCGTGTTTCACCGAAGATATACGCTCGGCAGCACTTTAGTTGAAAATGCTCGTGAGACTCCAATTTCGTATTCCCCATTTCAAGATTATAACCAGCTGATTCGCCAACGACAAAAAGGAGAATCGAGTGAAAATAAAAATATGTTTACCGTGCAACGCACTCGGACATTTTTCTCACTGAAGGTGTGTTTATTGAAATGTTGAATCATAACAACCTCTCGTTTCGCTTTATTTTGTCATCTCGTGCGATTAAGTTGGATTTTTTTTGTGCTTTTTTTTACAAGAGTCAGATATACGTGTGCGTATTCTATTAATAATTTATGTGTTTCAGAATGCGACGTTAATGTTGACACAAAGAACAACGCAGAATGATCTTATTAGGTTGTTTGCGCCGGTTGTTTGTACAACGCATCTGCCAGAATCCAGGAACATTCACACAACATCCTCTTCCAACACATCCGTAGTTCAAAATATAAGGCCAATGGGAGTAGTACAGAAAACGCTAAAAAAATTTGGTATCTTAGACGTCCAAAAATATGTAATTGAAACAACTTTCTATATAGTTTTAATATGTACAAAAATAGCATAGATATATAAACATATAAGACATTTGCATAACAACCACACTTGTTCTCACACAAAATATTTTCTGTATGTCAAAATTCATTAAAATTAACAAATTGATTTTAATTACAGAAAGATATAGCACTTGGCGCCAAAGTATACGAAGATGTATTAGGACAAATTGATTATCCTTTCTTTTTTAAATGTAAGTTTGTTAAATAAGAAACTATGTTTCGAATTTAATCAAACACTTAAGATATGTCATGCAATTTATTTTGTTAACCTCAGTATTATTTAAAATTCATTATTACTTTTATTTTTATGTGATATTTGCAACCTTGATTCCTGAACTGTTTAAATGAATGTATTTTTAAATGTTTTTGTACAGATTTTAATATGCCTGATACATTTTGCTCCTGGTTTTTGGTAACAGAACTTCATGTGTGGATGATAATGGTTCGATACATGGCAGAAGGCAAAACTGGAAAAGCAATCAGAAATCATATAGCAACTACACTGTGGAATGATCTGAAGGCCAGAGTAGAAAAACTTGGTGTAGGTAGCATTATACTTTTAACATACATACACACGTACAAATATCTTGATCTTTTGTCACACATATTTATTGTTTACTAAGCGTGATTATATTTTTTCAGCCCATGAATAGCAAAGTTAAACAAAGTCAACTAAAAGAAGTGACGGAACAATTTCAAGCTGCTATAGTAGGCTATGATGAGGGTATACTATCACATGACAGAGTATTAGCAGCGGCGATATGGCGAAGATTTTTCCATTTAGAATGCAATAATCCGGAACACGTTGAAGTGCTACTTATTTATATTAGAAAACAGGTAAGTCTCATGTTTTAGCGATGCCTGATGACACTTGTCGTTGCGAGGTGTCAAAGGTGTTGCGACATAAAACGTGTTCGCTCTTAATAATTCAATTTTCAGATTTATTTATTTGACAATTTGCCAACTCACGAGATTTTGAGAAAGCCTGTGTTAAAACTAATAGATATAAAAAGTTTATGTAAGAATCGTTAATTGTGTTTCAACAAATGTAATTAGTTAAATATATATGTTATGTAAGATACATAATTTGTATATTTCGAAAGATGTGTATTTGTTAAATACAAATACTGACATATAGTTTAAAAAATATGATGAATTTCTTATGATGAACAAATGTAGTCAGAAATATATAGAACGTACTTGTTTTCATAAGATAACATTCTCCTGCGGATGTTTTGATATATTTTTTTTTTTTTTTTATTATTAAAATGTTGCAGAAACTTAAATTAAAACACGTCACATGTCGAATCTGATATATTTTAATCAGTATGTCTCTGCAAGACATCTAGTTGCTTCATCTTTTAGACCTGCAATGATGCGGCACACGTATGTCCTCTTGCACTTTGAGTCACACTCTCTCTTCAGCGACGGCTCGGCAAGTTTGAAAAAGTTCCTGAGTCATTTTACAGAATGAGAAATAAACATTTGATGATTTAATAACAAAACGTTTGACGAGTTTTTCAGACATTACCTGTAGTAGCGATTCAAGAGTTCGTCGTCGTTCTTCAGCCTCAGGAACCAATCGCTCAGTGAGTTGTACGACAAATGAGGAATACCGTATTCTGCTGTAAATGAGTACGATTTGTACCATAACGGCCGTTGGTCCGCGTTTTCGTTCGCTAGGGATAGATTGTACATCCAGTTCTCAAAATCTTTTACCGTCTGCAACAGTTTTCATCATATCGGTTTTCGAATATATATCGATAGAACGTTGTTATATTGAATTAAAAAAACGCGATATCACTAACGTAATACGTGCTGTGAACGTTGTAGAGCTTGTAGTTGGGATTTAAATTGGTGAAAGTGGTCGCGCTACCTCCGTTCCAAGCGACATTGTTAACTCTCGCGTTGTTATCGAAATACAATAGCACTTCGTCGTTGTGCGTGTGGCCGTTAAATTGCGCTCGTATAATGTGCGCGTATCTGTTGACAATTTTAATATACTCTTGTCTCCACGTTTTTTGACACTCGTTGCCGGCCGGGATGTGCGCCAATATGTGCACAAACTCGTTGTTCGTCTCGGCCCGCAAAAGTGTCTTCTCCAACCATCGCAACTGGCCGTCGGGATCTTCTGGTTGATACCACAACCACCTAAAACAATTTTCATTTTCATTACAAATCCGATTAATATCGTCTCGATATTGTTTAGTATTATTTTAAATTTTCTTTATTTTTGTGGGAAAACTAAAGTTAAATCAATGACTAAAATAAATTTACATCCGTTTATTAATGTGGAGATAAGTCATTGTTTTAATGTTGTTACATTTTCTCAGTCTGTGGAAAAATTAAAATGTAACAATAAAGTAAAAGCGGTTACCGAAATAAATTTATCTTCTTTCGCATAAATATACTTTTAATATCTACCGCTTTTATGCACTTATCTTGTACGGTATGCATTTATCGATACACACGTGTTGATAATAATAAGTGCGTACAACGGAGTATAGATGAGATAAGAAAAAAAGCTGTCATTAGCAACTTGATTATCGCGACGATTATTCACACACTGTTGGTTACACTTTTTATCTATTTTTATTCTCGCATGTTTGCTCGAAACAAGTTAGAAAGCGCAATTATCAGACAAGAACGTGAGAATGTAGTGAGCGCTTTTCGTTCACTCACCAGTTGTAGCTATAACACACGTTATTGTTCAGAGCTATGATTCTAAATCCTCGCTTGGGCGAAACGGTGTAATATCCTCCACGTAGAATAGTCGACCGAGTTGATTCCGGCAACCATCCGAAATTAATCCACAAATCGGCCATCATTGTGTACAGCCATTTAGCGTTTATCTCATCGTTGGTGACGTTGATCGGTGCGAATCTGAAGGAGACGTTTTAAAAATAAAACACACATCTAATTACGTGTTTGCTTATTCGTGTATGTACATAAGAGGGCGAATGGCTTACTGATTTACGGGATGAGGCTCGTGATTGCCTAGAATAGGATAGACGGGGACGTTTCTGAATGTGTCGTGAATGTAACTGTAACTCTTGTTGAGACTTTCAACATTTCCCTCCGTCGAGGTTTCCCAAACCCCGTGGTCCACGATATCACCGGTGAAATAAACGTATGAAATATTCTAGAAATCAAGAAAAAGCGCATACACACACACACAAACGCGAGGATATAAATTATTAAGTTGCATAATAGATAATTAAATTTTATGTGGGTGCGTGTTAACGCAACAAGAATCTATGACCGTACTCGGTGCATGTCTCGTATGTGATCTAAGAGATCAACAACGGTGTGCCACGGGCTGTCGCAATAGTTGTAGTCTCCCCAATAACCGGCCACTTTGTCACTCGTGTTCGTGCTGTTCTGTCCCTTACGACAACATGTCGGCTGGTCACACTGCGAATTGCCGTAAGGTTCGTAGTTGGGGTCGTAATGAATGTCCGTTATTTGTATTATATTGAAAGTCATCTCGCTGTCGTCCGCGTCGATCAATTTTGGCGGATCTTTATTGATGTCGACGTTCCACCCGAACCTGGAGTCGTCGAGCGGACAAGATTTCGACTCCAATAAGATGCCGCAAATCGTAGACCCTGTTAGATCAGGTCTTGCGTCTACGATGTGCAAAATTGTCGGCTGCAAGCAAAAGAAGAGATTGATGCGATTACGTTCAACGATCACCGATTTAAAAGTGTAATCACTCCTGCGTCAGAGAATTTTTCCAGGTTCGAACGATTTAATTATCCGCAAATGTGATATAAATATGGTAATTAAAGCAAAGAAATTTGTATCAATATTATGGAGTGGTTACACGCATGTGACACAAAATGAAATTTCTGTCGTTTGCATTAAGTGCGTCATATATTTGCGAGTAAGAATTTAATTTACGTACGTACCAGATTGAGAGTTATCGTGCCGTTGCATACTTCTTCAGTTTCAATATTCAATAGAACACAGAGCTTAATCCCTTTAGATCTCATTTCATCCGCCGACATGCCGTTTCTGTATATTTTTATCAAAGTGTTCAAAGCGGAACGACATAGCATACATATGGTCGCGCTTCTTTCGCCGGTGAAGCTGCGCAAGTCGGCACGTCGCAAACTAGTTGGAAAAGTTAGCTTAGGGATACACCGGCGAAATTCCGGAGTTTCGATTTCTGTCCTTATCCAGAGATCAAGTTCATTGCTACAGTTGGATAGTGTCGCATCTACGCAAAATAGTGATGGATTGTTTTTACTTTTTTGTCTTAGATACTTGCAGTGTAAGAGGAAACAAATACGTTTGCGATATAACAGCATTTTGAATCGCTTGTGATATTATTTGTAATTTATTGAATAAGTTTTTTTGCGTAGCTTTGAAATCACTTTGTAGTTGAACGAAATTATTTCGTGGGATGTTCACTTGTGACATTGATTTTTGTTTTCTCTGATTGTCGAGATTCAATCTTAATTAAGTAATCTGATCAAGAAGCAAAGGTAATAACTACTCCTCCAATCTCTCCAGATGTTGAGATAATATTATAAAAACCAATCTGAGATGATATTATAAAAACCAATTTGCGGTTTTTGATTGACCCGATGCGATAATTTATAACAAATAAAACCATTACAACAAGAAACTGATAATCTTGCTGGCAATTTTCAAAATTATTTGCATTTTTATCTCAGCTTTCGAAAAAAACTATTATTAAATTATTTAACCAATATATTGATATTAAATATTACATCAAATATAGTAAATATAAAAACTATACATGTGTAAAAACTTTATTGTATTAATATTTATATGTATATAAATATTAATTAACACAGCACCGAGGCACTTGGTGTTTCTTTTCGCAATATTCGTACATCAAAAGCTATGAGATAAACATAATTAATAATCTTCCACCAGCGTGATTTCAACAAAGAGATAAGGCTCACAGCTCGATGTATGAATATTGCGAGAAAAAACACCAAGTGCCTCGGTTGCCGAATTAATTCATACAAACGTGTTATTTTTGATAAAAATTATTGAAGTAAAAAAACACCCAGATAATAATGAAAAATCAATAATAATTGTACAGTTTTCATACCTTGATGAGAGATCTCATCGCTATGTGCAACTTTAACTAAAACTACAAGAAACAATAACTTATACAACGACATAACTGATACACGACTAAATCTGTTGCGTGACACACAAGCTAACGCCGCGTTTATTATATATCTTCTCCTTTTATCTCTCCCCTCTCAAATTATGTTCAATATATTAATCATTATCAATCAGTACGTAGTGGCCAGATATATATTACACAAGAGATTATTAAATCATTTCACTCATTTTTAAAAATATAGAGAGCGAATATATTCCACCGGAAGAGAAAAGAAACGTGCACTCGAGAATCAGGTTGCGTATTACCTTTAATAACAAATGCGTATACATGTACTCTGTATGTTAGAAGAACATCTTGGTCCGGAACGATTTTCCTATTATCTCTTTAAGTTTTGTTACTCCAATGTCCATCACATGATATATCTCTCGTCAACACGAATAAATGATGACGAATCGCGACTGTTGCGTAATCAAACAGAACAGATAAATCTCGTGTCGAAATGTTTTTTAATTGCAATAAACTGAATGTGAGCATTGTTGCTCTCTCTCTCTCTCTCTCTCTATCAGAATCCTCATGCTTTATAACACACACGCGCATACACGAACATACACACAATCGAGTAGATGTAAACAAAACCGTGCAACTTTGAGTATGTTTTAGATGTCTCATCGTTCCGGGGAAAGAGGTTTTTCTTTTTTTTTTTTTTTAGAATATACATTGTATGTACATTTACTTTGAAATTAACTTTCCCACGCGCGCTAAAAATTCTCAACATTCTTCGGCCATTTCGGTGTCTTCGATCACAAGATCGTCCAGCATTTCTTCAAGCGTGATCTGCGGAACGGTCGGGTCCATTTCGTCAGTATCGACGGGAATCTGTTTTCTAGAGTCCCTGAATATATTGACGTTCTGTCTCATTTCCGGATCTTCCTCCAGCTCCTCCAGGAATTCGTTGTATTCGCTGAAAGAACATAACACGATATCGCGTTAGACATCAGTTCGCGCGCTGCGTAGATTGCGCGCGTGCGCATTGCGCTCTTACTTATTTTCCGTGCTCATGCTGACTACTTCGTCGGCGAGATGTTTCAACTTCCACACTCTTGCTCTGCGTCGGGCTGCCCTGTTGTGGCCGTAAAACTTTTTCACGAGAATGATATCGGGCACCGTGTCCGCGCTTAGCTTCTCGAAATTGCTGTCATTAATATTGCTATCTTTCAGACAGTAACTGCAAGGAAGATAACAAGTTTTATACGCACATTTTCATAAAATATTTATCACACGTCACACGTGTAATATTTGCAAAAGACATTAATTTTTTTATTTTGTTTTTTTTATTGTGACATAACCGACCCCAAGGCTGAATCGCCAGGCTTGAGAAGATGACCCAGGTGTGTGCGCGAGTGAATCGGGTTGTCGTTTATTCCCAATTCGGACGCTTTTACCAGCCAGACATCCGCAATGATGTGCTACAAGTCAATTATCTCACTTGAGTAAATTAAATAAATTAAAGCAATTCGCACATTATTCGTAAAAACGTGCATACAAATAAACGCACATGAACATGTATCCTGTATAAAAGCAAACTTACTTTTTTGGAAATAGATCCTTGCCCCGGAAAGCTTTTCTTGTCTTCGCAATTTATTATTTCAATGTCCATCACGATGTACTCCGTCAATTGTTTCGGATTACATATGCTGTTGAAGTTATATCTCCAATAAACAGGCGCGCTGACTTCCGCAACTACATCATCAAACATATCAATCAAGTGTTATTTTATTGTCAACATGTTTCGAGCGTAAAAAGTGTGTAATATTTTAAAAATCCTATAAACAGTTATATAACAAACGTGTGCAGTTAAAAGAATTCCGCAACGTGAGTTATCGCTAACGAAAACGAAAAGTCGTATGACGATGTTGTTGTAGCTTACTCTGTCCCGACGAAACGTCCATCAGATGGACTGCGCTTGTTATTCTGTACACCAAACAGATGGGACTGATCCCGCCTAACTGTTGAGTTAATTTTCGCGGTAGGCAGACCAGGCTGTCCTTCGAGACCGGGACAATTTCAACGCTGTTTGACACGATAATTAATGTATTAGTAACAAGAAAATGCTAACCGCCGTACATTGTTGCGTTTATTATTTACCTGTACGCGAACTTGTAATTGTATATGTTACTGTGACAGTCGTACGAGATCAATCGCTTCGACTGTTGATAACGACATGGTATGACTGTCATTAGGAAATCGACCATTTTTCTAGCTGTGCCTTCGTTCGCGTAGAAGAAGTCTAGACCTTCTGTTGACACATTAACATATTTTCTAGATACTGCTGTTTAATTGATATTGACGCACTATTTATTGATAAAAATTTATTATATTACTTGCCGTGAATAGGTTTTATGCCTAGTGTCTGCTCGTGAGCCTTGTATTTCAATATAAGTTGCTCCAAATAGAAAAAGGTTTTCTTGTTTATTGCTTTTTGCCGAACTTGGACCTGCAAATGATAACAATATGTAAAAAAAAAAAAAACAGATGACACTGTACATAGCATTTGGATGTTTCACACTTGCACTGAACTCACACATGCGCGCCAGTAATCTTTAGCCTCCGAACGATGACAATCATCACACATTTGACTATTTATGATATATTCGACCAAAAACGTTTGCTCCAGAACTGTACCGCCCATTACTTCTGCGTGAACAGTTAACTTCACCTGAGAGAAAAAGCATTGAGTACAATAAACATCGAATTTTAACTGTATATATTTAAAAAATGAACAGAAGAAGAATCCAATCAAATAGTACAACTTGAGTCGCAAGTCAGGAAGATTTACTTTCAATCTTTTGGAATGCGGTTCCGTCCATCTGAAACCGGCGTCTATCAATTTCACACGATTCAATCCCTTCAATCTGTTCAGGCACAAAGTCAGGAGTTCCTTGGATTCCAATGGGGCATGAATCCATCCGGCGGGTGGCTGGAGATATCTGTTACACGAATATAGCTTTGAGCGAATCAGATGTCACATCAGATACGTGATATTTCTGAGAAATGTCACTAAACCTCTCACAACCCTTGCAGAATTGCAAGGCCACCTGTTTGGGGATCCCTTCTGTGATGTCGACGTGTGAACGCAGACATGCCACGCACATATTAGCAGGATTTGGCTCGATAACAGTCCCACATTCGCAGCACATGCTGCAAATAAAGAAATATATGAACAAAAATTACTCTTCGTAATCATTATATTAAAATAACGAATACATGTATACACATACATCATTGCTTTCTCCATTTGTATATCAGAAGCTTGAACGTACTCCATTTTTGTTCCTGTAACTAAGCAATTTAATCTTTAATTAATCTCGCATTCTCGTGCAATTCGAATTAAGGATTTTTAAAAAAGTGCTTGCACCTCTTTCAATCACGTGTGCTCGGGTAAAAACTTGGGACACTCTAACCTAAAAAATTATGTTGCCAAATGTGTGCAACCCTCCGGCTGGTCTTCAAGCGCTATTTTATCTGTCTATGACAACCTTGTTGTTCTATGCTGATTGGCTGTTACAGAGAACTTTAAGCAACTTTAAATCTTCCTATTCAAAAGCCAATCGGAATGCTCAACAACTTCAGACACGTGATAATTAAAATTGCGACCGGGATTTTCACACATGCGCGTTGAAGAGATTAAAGTCCTATCAATCGAAGCAAAGCATGTTTGAATGGGGCGCTTATTTTCGATCTTTGAATGTTTGTCGCACTCTCTAGAATGATTCCAAGTGCTAAAACAAAATAATCTGTGCAAAATTTCAGCTCGATCGGACAAGGGAAAGACGTGCCTCTGCGCTCTTGAGCTTTAAAACAATTGTTAGCAAAATAAATCGATTATTTTGCAACTTATTAATTAAGGGCTCAGGGGCACCTCTGTCTTTTATCCGATCGGGCTGAACCGTTTCACAAAATTTCTTAGCACTCGAAACCATCCAAAAAAAAAGTTTTTATCAGTAACAAATAAGAACCACCCTAATGTTCGAATTTGCGAACAATCGGATTTCGCATCTCCGTTGGTTTTGCGCGTCTTGGTTTCGAATCAACAATACGTGATTCATAGTTTGTAAGAAAAATGGGGGAAGGTGAATAAGATACACAGGCAGATTGTTGAAATATCTCATTTTATTATTGAATAATGTAGATTTTTGCCTAGCCGCAGCACACTCAATTCTCACACAATCCAAAAAGACGGTACATCACCACCTCGTTTTATGTACAGCACTTTGTAATCAGTTATGGTTAAATTTGTTCGACTCTTCACTTTTTGCCCTCCACTTTCACCTAACTATTCAGTCATTCAGTCTTGTCACAATTAATAAACGTGTTGTAATGAAGCAAGCACGACACGGTGCGTTAGCAAAATGCTCTTTTTATGTCGCCGATTGTAAAATTGCAATTTCCTCCTAGATTGTTTACAAGAGACAAATCAGATCTCGTTGTGTGTTTGGATTTGTTTTCCTCACACAACGTCTCGAAACGGACAAAAGCCGTCGAAAAGTGTTCGATTTAAGCGTTAAATTGCGGGATAAATACTTAGTAATAAATTTTCTTCGAATGCGCGCAGGACCTCTGCCATTGAGAAAATCATCAGCACTTCTATAGAAGCAATATGTATATTTATTTTTTGTTTTCAAAAAATTGTGTCATTTTACATTAGAAGTAGAACATATTCAAATTCGCTCTCTTTCTCTCAGAAAAACGGGAGTTTTTTTTCCAAAAAAAAGTCGCATATATTATTTAAAGATACTGAGTTACAGCTCACTCGCTATATATATAATTGAAGTTAACATTTTTTTTTTTTATGTCTAAAAAGATTGCACCTTTTGTAGTACCTAAAAATCTGTGTGTGCTCGTTTCCGAAGAAGCACAACTCATTGACGTTTGTTTGTTTGTTTTTTTTTCTTATATCACCGAGCTAAGCTCGTGCTTCTTCACATTAGTTACTTTTTTCCGATTTCACTCACGCGCGCACGCACACCTAGGGCTAATATACAAACAACTGGCTTGTTACCGCAATGTAGTAGTACGTTTCAAGTAAAAAGAATTCGAATACGAGATACGTAATCGAACCGCAACCCGATATACATAAAGCGCGCGACGCAAAAAGCATTCGTAAATCGCATCGTGGTGAAGTCAACGATCACTCTCTTAAAAAAAAGGAAAGAACAAAAGGGCGAAGTTTCGCGTTTTTTACACATGTAAACATTTTCCCGCAATACACAGAAAACTATGGCTTTGGAACGACGAGTGTTCGAACGACACTCTGGTTCTCAAACGCTACAACGTATTACACAAAAAAAAAAAAGAAAAAAAATACAAATCCTCCCCACTGTTGCTTAATGCTACACCTGATCGCGTTTGGAAATTAAAAAAAAAAACAAAACAAAAATCCTTGCCGCCAATCGAAAAAAAAAAACAGAAGCAGCGAATACGTAATGCAGATCTTACACAAACTTAACTAACGTTACTTTGAAATTCTTATCGGAAAGAGTATCGTGCCCTTGCGGATCGGGGCACAGTCGCGCTTCGCGAAATTATCACCCGCTCTCTGTATCAATATCGTACGCGCGATATGGATGTATGTATACATATATATATATATTTTTTTTTTTCTTTTTCTCCGTTTCTTTTTCTCTAATATACATTTCCGCACGCGACGCGATAAACCTTTTATAAACGTATAAACTATATTTCCTCTTAACGTGTCACAGCCCTCCCTCGTGGCTATAGAACACAAAAGAAAAAAAATAATAATAATAATAATTACTTAAATTCTCCAGTAAAAAAAAAAAAAAAAAAAAAAAAAAAAAAAAAAAAAAAAAAAAAATTGAAGGAAGAAAGCAGCCTAACGGCTGCTCGGTTTACATGCTAAGATAACCGCGGGTCTGACTTCGCCTGCGGCCGAAGAGATACGCAACAAGTACGATAAAGACTAAGGCGGCCAGTGCGCAACCCACCGTTATGGGAACGATGTCAGGCGTATCAAATGAACAATCCTTGGCTGGAAAAGATAAGAAAGAAACACATTAACTCGACTAGAGTAAATAAGTCAGATAAGAGGCGCGGATTTGTTCGGTGCTAATGCACGAAAAAATTCGGATCGTCGCGTCTTAATAATTGCGGCGCGCGACGGAGGAACAACAACACTTACCTAGACCAAAAACTGTGGTGTTGTCGCCTCTGAATGCTTGGAACTGCAAGTGGGACACTTTTACATGTCCGATAGTTGCGTTGTTATTCGGGAAAGTTAAGTTCAGCGATTGCTCCTTGAGACATCTGTAAGAATTGCTCAATCCGGTGTCGAATTGCGGCGCCATGTGTACTACAGTCACGGTCTTATCTAAAGAGGAATAAAAAGTTCTTCTTAGAAAACAAATCGAGCGATATCAAACAGACGACACAATTCGCAGAAGATAAAACTTGATCATACTTGTCGTGTTATTCGGGAATTCCTGCGGTGCCAAAGAGATCTCCAAGTGATGAAGAGAATAATGTTTGTCCGTCTCGTTTTTCACGAAATGAAGCGTGAAATTATTCAGACTGTTGGAGTTGTTATTAGATTTCCACGACAGTGTCAGATTTTGCTCGGTTTTGCCACAGTCTCCCGTGTAATTGCTGTTGCTGGGTACGTCCATCGCTTTGCCGATCGTCTGCAAGGAAGATTTTAGTAACAAATGATCTCACGCTATAGAAATTTATACAAACAAGATCGATAATAATTGATATATCAAAATTTCTAGAAAAAAGCACTTGTTATTAGATTTTGCTAGTTTTGAGATACTCTGAGAGAAAATTTTGCAACAAGATATACTTTTTTTGTAGATATACGTCACGCATGTACTCACCACGTTGTTGGCACTGGTGTAAGAAATATTGAACTGTGCAGCCATTTGAACGATAATGCACACTGTGTTATTTTTATCCTTTAACATCCACTTGCCGGTGCTCGGTGGAGGAAGTGGAGTTACCGGTGCTGGAGTCGTAGGAGCCGAAGTTGTTGTAGTTGAATTAGCGGTAGTTGTAGTTGTGGAAGAAGTTGTGGGTGTGGGTATGGTTGTAGTTGTAGTTGTTGTTTTGGGAGTTGTAGATGGAGTTGGATTTGGTGGCTTTGTTGTGCTTGGACTGACATTTGGAGACTCTTTGGAGTCTGCACTAGGCGGAGTTTTACCATTAGCAGTTAGATCTGCTTGTGAATCGTTCGCAGGCACAGGTAGTTTGGTGGTTTCCGATATAGTTGCGGGTACATGTCCATCAGGTGAATTGGTAAGAACACCGGTGTTAGCTATTGAAAACACAACACGCGATTACAAGCTTGATTATAATTCTTTCATATCGCCATAGCGATTTTATCTTTTATCGCGAGATCATTGATCGGAAGAAAGATAAAACGTGCGTACGCTATAGAAACGGAGAAAAATTTAAAATAAAAATTATTCGCACGTTTTATTATTGTGTCGCATTAAATACTAATGTTGAACTATCGCTGTTGCGTCAAATATTGCATAAATATTCAACGTTTCTGCGCCGCGAAATCGTGCGAGTAAAAAGTATCTGTCAACTAAACAAAGAAAGTGCAAAGTTCAAACGCAGACAGAAAAAGAAATGGGGGGATCAACCGGTTTCGGCGCAATTCGCCGAAACTTTGAAATCGTCAATTTAAATTCACGGTAATAATTTTTTTTTCTTTTTTAACGAGAGAAGAGAGGCGTCGTCGCGTGTTCCCGCGATTAAATCTGTAACATAAATCCACGACGTTCGTTTCGGCGATTAATCATCGGCGCTTGGCATTGATTGCATCGGCGTCGCAGCGCCGGCACTCGAATTTTTCATGACAATTTCCGTACGGAAAAACCGAGAAACGCGCTCTCCGCACCTCTCTCATCATGGCGTCTTTTTCTCCGGGCGCGTTCCGTCCGAAAACTCGCCGAGAGATTGAGATTTCGCGATCGGGGGGGAAGAGATAAGATCCGGAACGAAATTGTTCTCCTTCCTGTCGCGAATCGAAACCGAATCTTGTTCTCGCGACGCCAAGGACGAGACGGGACGTCGCGACGAAGAGGATTGCGCGATACCGCTTTGTAATCCCAGCTGCCGTTATCGCGACGAGAGAAACGAAGTTTAAAATTACCTGAGACGATTGCCAAGGTCCAGCACAGAAGCAGCACAGGTTTCAGCATTTTGCCGAACGGTCCGGGAAACTCAAAATTCACAAGCGTGCGATCAACCACAGCGCGTTCGCGTGCGTGCAAACTCGAGTCAGCGCGATCCAGGAAAATGAAAATTCCACCAAGAGGCAACTGAGAGAATGGTGGCCTGCT
Source organism: Pseudomyrmex cubaensis (assembly GCA_014825685.1). Classification (NCBI taxonomy): domain Eukaryota; kingdom Metazoa; phylum Arthropoda; class Insecta; order Hymenoptera; family Formicidae; genus Pseudomyrmex; species Pseudomyrmex cubaensis. The sequence goes on along the minus strand of QVOA01010629.1, from coordinate 10,727 downwards.
GCCATCTGGGCTATCGTCAACACCCACTACGGCGAGAGAGGGAGGGAGCGACACGGTGGCGGTTCGTTCGAATCCGGTATTCAAACTGACAGATGAATCGACGTCATTTCTTTTCATCACACAAATGCGAATTTGCGCTCGTAACAATCATTTTTAATATAAACATTTATGACCTTCTGCCGAAAACCGCTCCGTCACAACACGCGAGCAGCGGTTGTCATTTTTTCAAACGTCAAATATCGACGATCTTCTGATTATTTGACACGTGTTTTGCCAATTTGTTTGTGTGATTATTTTTATTAACTTCTATTTCCTCATTAATTGCAGTTATAACATTACGCATCGTGATTCTCCACTAGAAATCAGAGACCATTGTTCTGCCACTGACGTATGACAATATAAAAAATAAACGTAAGAAACTTCCAACGGTCGAACGAAAGAAGTCGTGAATTTACAAACGTCGCGGCCTAGTCATTGCCGCATCGAAAACAAATATAACTAAAATTGTAATTTATTGCAGTGGTAAATTAGACTGTACACAATAGAATTTTCTACACGTGGTTGTTAAAGATCGTGTCCTGTATTCTATGTACGAAAAAAAAAAGTATATTCGAAATTATAGAACAAAGATTTTTTACACATAAAAATCAACACACACAAATGTTACAATTTTACAAAGCTATTTGTTCTTTGTATCTTGTATTTGTTTTGTTGACTCTATCATTTGTGTGGCATTCTTTTATTTGTTTTATATAAGATGTATTTTTCTTGTTGTTGGTTTTTGCGCTAAGAGCGTCATCCTATTCCGTGGTGATATTCACGAACAGTGAGAGCTTTTTAGCGCAAAAACAAACCACAGGAACGTATTCGCGCATTTTATCCATTTCCCATGAAGAAATAGATCTGTTCTCAATCGGTGACGCATCTCACGCTGCTAATGCGAGCTCACATGACAAAAGTAACAGCAAATGTCTGTACATAATTTACAACAAGAGCAAATAGGGTTCAAGGCACAAAGATGTAGTGGGATACATCGTTAGTGTCCTCCATGACCTTGGACTGGAGCAGCTTAATCTCGAGCCTCAGCTTTTCCGTCTCCATTTCCTGTTTCTTTATCTTGTTCGAGTAGCATCTGATCTGCAACTTCAACTTGTCCTTCTTCAGCTTCAGCATCTCGGTCTCTTGATGCAACTTTCCCTTTTCCGCGCGCAACACGGTCAGTTGCTCCTGAAGCAGCTGATTATTCGCTTCGTCCGACAATATCGCCTTGGACGTCTCCGCGCCTTGCTGCTCCTCGAGTTTGGTCATGTTCGTCTCACTCTCGGACCGACTTTCCGGTTCCGTTTCTATCGTGGGACTCTCCTTCATAATCCAGATCCTCGAATCCGCTTCCTCGAAACTGTCGGGTGACTTGGGCGGTTGCTGCAGCGCCAACGCGTCGCTTTGCGATTTGTGACTAGGCGACGTGGACGTTCCTTTCGCAACTTTCTCGATGGCGGCGGTGGGCACGATGGTTTCTATATCTAAAACTGATACGGTAAAACAAAAACAAATCTCCTCAATGTTCGCCGATTTGCATCTCTCTCGTTTTCTTTCTCTCTTCATCGTTCTTGTACAAATAATCACTGAAAAATGAAAAAAACCGAGTATTACCGCATGGCTTCGGCGATTGGCTCTCGTCTACCGCGTGCGTCAGGGGATCTTCGCAATAGCTATTGAATTCTCTCTCGTCAACGAAAACAGAACCGTCCGTATTGACGATAGACTCTACTATCACCGACGGGTCGTTGTTCTCCATCACAAGCTCGCCCACTATTTCTCCGTCGGTCGTCATTATATCGCCCTCGGTGCTCGTTCTCATTAATTCGCCTTCGCTCGTATTGATCTCACCGACCTCTTCCTGCGTCAAGTGACTGCTGTAAGATTCCTCGCCGTCGTTTCCCTCGCTGACTTCTAACTCCGCTGCAGACAATCCCTGAGACAGAACATTTTATATTTTTCTATCCGCTTATCGAACTTCACTTATTTCGCGAGATCCGATAATCAAAATGACGTTACCTCTTGACTCCAAGTGGATTCGTCCTCTTTCTTCATTCTTTTAATAGTTTGTCTTATTTCGGTATCGGATTCAAGATCTCTCTTTTTACCGCCGTCTCTCCCCTGCATTTTCTCCATCTTCTCGGCCTCGAGAATCTTTTTGAACAACTGACACATCCGTTCGGGCGTGATGTGTCTTTTCTGCTTGTTGGCCGCGGCTATATTGAACAGATCTTTGGATCGCAGTATCTTATTGGTGCGCAGTCGCACGTACTCTTTCAATCTCTTCCGATCAATGTGCAACTGCATGAGATCCTGAACTTCCTGCTTGATCTCGCCACATAGCTTTCTCTCTTGCGGAAGGTTTTTAAACAGTTCCTGTAAAAAGTCTTCATCATGTCATATCAAACGTGTTCAAATAATTGTAACAGAAAAGCAGGTTTCTGTTCTGAAACTGGTGTACATACCTCTGAGATTTCGTGATTGTGTTCGTTGTTAACACTGGTCACTTCCAACTTTGTGCCATCCTTGGACGCTCGGAGCATGATATGCGCGGGACAGTTTGTTCTTATGGATCTGAAAAATGTTCATGGAGTATCAACACACATTGTGCATCATTCGCAGATAGAAATTGAGATACCAACTGAGATTGTCTTCTGCCGGCACCGCGTGGCAGGAACTTTTGGCCACCGTAAATGCAGGCGTATTTGACAGAATAATACTTCAACTTCTCACTGATAGGTCGAGCGGTTTTCATATGAGCGCCGCTCACAGTTCTGCTGTCGCGTCTCCAGTAGTGCACCAAACTCTGTTTGGAGAATCTGTCCAGTTTCTGTTCCAGCTCCTCGTAACTGTCAAACATCTCGCCCAGGTGAAAGGACACGTCGTCGCTGTCTCCGGGACTTGCATCCATTATTTAGAGAAACCGATCAACAATCTGCGACAGTAATCAGAAAGAGCCAAAGTCATTGCCCAGGTCACTCGAAGAGCTGGTCATCATGAATACAGATTTGTGACTTCTTTGGTCAACGCAAAGTCTGAAACTCATCATTACAGCAACTGATCTCTTGTGTCTTTATTGAAACAAATTAAATTGATTGAATTTACATATACAATATAGACAAATGCGCGACAATTTGATACCGAGATCAGACAGGAGAGACTATGCAGATGCAAATCAGCTGATCGAAGAAGGTCGACGCGACGAGGACGTCGCCGTCGCCGTCGTCGTCGTCGCTCGACGAACATGACTCGAGCCGAATGCGACAGCATTGTTCGTCGGGACTCGACATGGCCGGGAACAAATATAGGTTATGTTGTGTTGATGATTGGCGTGGCAGAAGCCACATTGGGAACCGTGAATACAGACAGAGCGAATATCGGCAGAAGAATCGGGCGTGCAGGCGACATTTTCGTTCCCCGTGATTAAGCAACCGACTCCCGGGACTTTTCGTCAACGTGCAAACAAAATCTGTCGGAGTCACGATCCACGACGATTCGCTAAAAAAATAAGGTATACATACCGCTGCGATCTCGCTGTTACCGTTTCCGCAAAATCGTCGGATATGCCCGAATTGTTTTCTCTCCCTCTCCCGCGGTTTCCAATTTTCGATGCGAAAGAAAACTCGCGCTTTTGCGAAAAAGTTGTTCCGCCGTCGGAATTCGATTCGAAAATATATGTTTCTTCGGGGAAGAGACTTTGACGTTTCCTTTCTCCTTTTAAATATCGTTTCCATCCCCCCCTAGTCTTGAATCATAATCAAATTTGAAGAAAACTCTCGAAGAAAAAAATGCGGTTTCCATAATTTGCAAATAATTTTGGAATCGGACGGAAGTGGAAACGTCTGTGCGCACAAAATTTATTTGGAAACGTAGAATTTTATTTTTATTACGCAACTTCTTAATTAATTGTTTTTTATGCAATTACAGCACAAACTCATTAGCCTCCGCGCGCGTAAAATTCTTTGTATTAAATTCGCGCGCATTTATCTCGAATTTCTACATTTTGAAAATGTCTGTGTTGGAAAAAAAAAGAGAAACTATCGACAATGTGTTTCAATTTTAACGAATGGACTCGATTAATTAATTAATCTCCAATAATAACAACAACACAAAAACCCTGCGAGAAAGTTCATTTCGAAAAGTCGTGTGCGAGAGATCGTGCACGCATGTGTTTTTATTTGCTAGTTGAACGCACAGTTGGACACCCAATTGCGGGTAGAGGATTGTGTATCATGATGCCGCAGTCTCACCAAACACCCGGTTCCAACTCGATCGTTTCGATTAACTCGACTCGAAATTGACCAATCGCATTCGGTCGATTAGTCGAATTGGACCAATCGCGAGTAAAACAGTTAATCGACCAATTGAGTTAACCGGGAAGGGTTGGTCGAACTGGCGGCCGTGATGAACGACGACGACGAAGATACATAGACAGGATGCGTCCAATTTGAAAATCCGTCTAGCAACGCCGTCTACAAGATCCGGGAACCAATTCATTTTATGTTTCAATCGCATCTCTCTGTTTCAAACACCCAGAGCGACACAGCGCGCGAGGCCACTGGCTCGGGAACAGAACAGACTGGGTAGTGACCGAGGGGGAGAAGAGGACTTTACCTGCCTCGCTCGGTTCGACTCCGGCCTCGACCGAGCCCCAGAACTCGACGAGATCGCTCCACCTGGCAGACCCCCGAGTTCTTCCTCTCTCGCTTCGCTGCGCGCTGTTCTTGCTCTTGTTCATTCGCTCAACTCGCGCGTGTTGAACGAAACGCCGCGATTGGTGTTACTCGTCGTTCAGCGAATGAGTCTCGTGAACGCGAGAGCTTTCCCGAACGTGCGCACCCTTCTTCCGCGATAGGTGTCAGACGCCCCATGTCCGCGGTGGCGACGAACGGCAACGTGCAACGGTGGGTAGTACACGAGGATTGCGTCTGAGAATCGAAAGGTTCGCGCGAGATCAGTTTCGCGATACGACCGCGATTCGAGCAAGGCACACAGGAACACGACGACGAGTTTCCGACGGCGAGAACGACGTTGTCGGACTGTCTCGGTCACATCGCTCGCGCCACGGGATCTCCTATGTGCCCTCTCGACGTGGACGCCGTCGCACGACGAGGTATCACGACACCCGGGACTGTCGCGTGCCCAGGCAATCATGGACGTTGATTGTCCGATCATTAGTCTGAAGCGATCCAGCAGCGCACCGATGATTAACGAGATCAGTAGTGCGACCATGTCCGTCACTACGCCGTCTACGTCGTCGTCGAGGTACGTTTTCTTATTGTCTGAAATCGCGCGTTTCTACAAAACACGATTCCGAATCTCGATTGCGGAACGACGATGTGGAGAATTAGCTCGCGATTTTTGCTGAGACTCGACGATACGTTTCCCGTTTTGTTTGTCTGATGTTTACACTTGGAATTTCTTTTGTGTACTTGCAGGGATGTGTCAGCCTACAACGTGTTTCCCAATTCGCCCCGTTTACGACGCTTCAGCACTAGTGTAAGATTACAACACTTTTTTTTCTTGTTTACATCTCATTTCAATATTACATTTGCATAATATTTACATAATTATCTCTTAAACATGGTACAATCAGTACTATAATAATCAATTGCGTAATAAAATTTAGTGCAAATGTGTTTACTTAATTTTATATATATATAACAAACATCACAGGCTTAACAATTGTTTAATTCTCTAATCCCTCTGTGCGTCCTTAGCCTGTCATTCGATTTCAGAGTCCTGGTAACGTTCCTAGATTGACGCCAAGAGTGAGTCAGTTGAGACAAGAGGAGTGCATAGACGTCGCCGGCCAGGAGGCGGCCCACGAGAAAGAAATTCACAGTGCTATGCAGATATCGCAGTCGTGGGAGGATCTTACCTTGGAGGCGGAGGGGCTGTCGTTCAAGGACTCGGACTCTTCTATACAACAACTTAGCAAACTAGAACGACCAAAAAGGCTACTAGATCCCTTAAGCTTGAATCTATCAATTACCGGGTCACCGCTGTGTTCATCGCCATCACCCACCAGATCTGGATTTCAGAGACAGTGCTATTCTCCCAGCATTCCGCACATTTGGAAGAACAATTTGTCTCCTAGTCCTACGAGAAAAGCATTTGCCACGAGGTATGTGACTTGCTGCAAACTCTTATTCTGTTTTATTTGAATGAACCTGGAAATTTGATAAATCATTGAGTCCGGGGAAAAAAATACTCTTCAAAAAGAAAATTTTAGTTTATTCGGCCTTTATTTTTTTCATTTGTGTGTTAATATTGTGTGAAACACACAGGCGCAGTTTGAGTCCTATCGCAATAAGACCGAGCTGCTTGGGTCCGGTCAAGCGAAAGTTCGAACTGGACGAGAGCGGACTGGACCACTTGCAACCGCCGATAAAACGTATCTCCGGTTTATTGACGTCGGTCGCATCCAGGTATATCTTTGTGATCATCTCTCTGGCTATTCCAAAGTCAGTAATAAAAATTGTGCAGAATCTAATTTTTTCCTGACTTGTCTGTAGACTGGATGCATTGTCCAGCCCGCTTCCAGGAACAATCAGTTCCGTCGGCACACCGGAGTCGTTGTCGAGCGCTGACTCGCCTGGCTTCTCATTCCGGCCGGTGGACAGTCCGTCGCCGGGGCGCGTTGTGCCCAACAGCGACAGCGATTCACTGTCGGACGCCAGCAATCAGAGCAAACCAACGGATCAGGTGCGGACCGACCAGACCAGTCAGGACAATCACAGATGAACACGAGAGTTTGCCGTCGGTCGCACGAGGGTCTGAAGATCGTTCGTGTCTCACAGAATCCGATTTCTCGCAAAACATCCTCGTTGTCGAAGAGCTGTGAATTTTTTACGCCCGTCAGAGGCGCGCGCTCCGACTCCTCGTGCTCCCGAGATGCCATTTGCGGCGGCGTGTCGTTCCGCGCAAATGTCACCTATTGTCAACTCTCGTCATACTTTTTCTGGTACGCCCGCTGAGACACGACGCACCAACGGCGGTACGTGATCGATCGGGCGAGATGCGTCCACCACTTGCGTCGACATAACGCGTGGCGCGGTTAGAAAAGGTAGTATTTCTTCGAAATCCTACTCTGGCAGTTGATGTATTCTCTCACGTCGGAGACGTGATCCAATGATGAAAACAAAGAAAAAAAAAAAAGACGACGATGGAACTTCGGTGTTGATTACGTAACGTACGTAATTTTTACGGGAGAGGACTGACGGACACCTCCGACGCGGTTCTCGATGTAACATAGCGCCAACAGTGTTCTCTCTTCTTCTCTTTCTCCCCCCTTTGATTGTGCTAAACCAAACATATCGGCGGAAAGACGCTTTACGTGCCTACATATGTAATCCGTATCGTTTCGCGTTTAGCTCGAGGTGAGATGCTCGTGTTTCTCCGACCAGGTTCTAATTCCCTTTCTTTTAATCTTATGATATGAGCCTCTACATGTATATCATAACTAGTGTATATGCGATGATAACGCCTCGTCCTATTTCCTATTGTTTTATTACGTTCGATATAATTCCTGGCCCTTGTTATCTATTTTTAACACGTGGTAAGTTTATATATATATACATAAATATATAGTTCGGGCATTGAACAATTCTCTCTCCCCCTCCCCGCGATCCGCTTCTAAAAAAACGAGTGTAATTGATGAATTTTGCGCTTTCGAAATTTCTTGAATTTATTAAAAATGCCACACCTCGTCCCCGATGACCTTTGTTGTGTAATCTCTGTCTACACCAGCGGGTTTTGAGTTTTGCCCGCGAGAAATCCTCGACTCTGGTAGATTTAGAAAAAAGTTTTTGGCAAGACGCACCGAGAATACAAGAGAAAAAATTTATAATCACACAAATATAGAAAATCTATAATATATACATATATATATATGTAGTTGAAAGGGCGAATTCGAGGACCAGGAAGTCCTGCATATAGTTTTAGCACGTCTTTCAAATATTATATATGAAAATGTTTCTAGAAAAATAAGATCGTAATATATATGTGTATATATGTCCCGTATATTCCTCTTGAAAAAATCAAGAAACTACTATCATGTCTGATCTCAAATTTGCAAGAACCTCCCCCCCGTTGTTTCGCTTCCCAATTTTCCATCTGGAAATATCTGGTGTATTTACACGGACGAGACTCAAATCCCGCACATGTAAATTGAGTATTTTCTTTTTTTTTTTTTCTTTTACCGCAGAGTACAAACTGAGTATTCGACGCATGTTGCACATACACAGACACGAAACACACACAAACGATCATTGTAATTCGTGAAAAGCGAATGAACGTATACACAATTTGTTCTATAAATAATACAATATACATATATATATCGCGTGCTTTTTTCTCTTAGAATTTTTTTCGATTGATATCAATGAACAAACTCGATACACATACACACACTCTCTTTCTCCTACCCCCGCCTCAGCCACTTTTGCTCTCGTATATTATATTATATTACTTTTATACGAATGTGTGTGGCCGTTGCGTCACAGTTTTCGTCTTCTTCACTCAAACCAAAGCATAAATAGTATTAAGTTCGAGAATTTTGTTTTACATAACAAATGCGGTACCTTCGTTGCTCCATCCTCCGTTCGTTTTTCTGACGAAAACACACGGTATTTGCGTATGCTGAATCGTCGAGAAAGAGAGAGAGAGAAAGAGACGGATCTCTCGACAACGTCCTTGTACACCGTCTCTTTACAAAATATACAGATAGGTATCTCTCTCTCTCTCTCTCTATAATAGAGCGTGTTGCGAAATGTTGTATATGATTTTCGATCGTCGAACGCGGAGCATTCCGAGATGAAGATTCCATATAAAATATATATATATTACGATATTTCGATCGGGCATTAAAATCCTCTTGGAATATTGCGATTACGCAACAATAATTATGTATGCGTATGTAAATAGGACACGGAGAGAAACACCGATTATATATAATAATTCATGTGTGTAGGTCTGCGTAAAAAAAAAAAAAGGAAACAAAATTTTAGATTTTTCCAGGAGTGCGATGAGACTCTCGTCGAGATGACCGAGAGACGAGACGCACCGACGACATATAATATTGTGCCAGAAAACAAATTTGTTAGAATTTGTTTGCGCGAATAGGAATTTCATACACTTAGACCTCGTGTAGAAAGTAACGTTCTGAAATCTCTTCTTGGTTCGACTTGTTAATAATAATAATAATAATGATAAGAATAATATAATAATCTGATTATTGTAAGCAATAACGTAGCGTTAAACAAATCTTTTTAGCAGCCGCGTTCTCTCGTTTCTCAAATTCGTTTGTATATTATTCCACTCTTTCGAAGATCTTGATCACACTGTGTTTTTAGTTCTACGATAATTGTTTTTTCTTTTTTTTCTCGCTTATAGGATACGATTCTCGCAGAGGATGCGATTGTACTAATAACGCGTAGGATGCATATTTTTAACGGAAAATTAATAACCCGAGAAATGTGAATGTGCAAAAAAAGAAAAAAAAAAGGATTGTCTCTGTATATGCCAGTTGTTTTTTTTTTTTCGTATAGAGCTTAGCGTGTAGAAAAATCGATATGTAGTGTAGCGCGCGAAAAAAAAACAAACAAACTTCTCTAGCAGGAAAATATGGATTTTTCAAACCGTACGTATGCTTCCTATATCTAAGACTGAAAGTATCGCATAAGGTATACACTTAAAAAAAAAAAACAAAAAAAAAGAGAAAAAACAAAACGATCCTTTTTTGCCATATAATATACATTATTTACACTGAATCCGCGATATTACGCTCCTGTCTCTTTTCTCTCAGATGTCTCTTTTCCGTATAGATAATAATATCCGTGCATGAAAGAATTCGAATTTTAGGCAAGCAACTCCACCGTCGTTTACACACGTATATCCCTCGGCAGCAGCGATCTACTGTTTAAATATGTATGAAAGTTAAAAGAAACAATTTAGGACTTCGGGAAAAACACATTATGTTGTTTACGTTAGAACAGAACGCAATTTTTTGTAAATATTTTATTAATTATGCACACACGTTATGTAAATTCTATGTGCCGATTCAGTTGGTGGTTATTGTAACTTCTTTGTTCTGTTTTTCTAATTGAATTGTTTTGTAGTAGGAAAGAATAAATTTGAGAAATAAAATAAGTTTACACACACACACGCGCACGCACGCACGTAAGTGGGGTTTTTGTGTGAACTCAAGTTTTATCACTTTTTTTTTTGCAACAAACGTATGTTTTGTTTCAAAGAGGATATACTTGTTTAAAATTAAAACTTTAACTTGTGATAAAATAATATCTTGTAGTTTCTCTTACAGTAATTAAAATGATGGATTTTTATAGTTTAACGTTTATAAATAATACTTTTGTGTGATATTAGGTTTTTAACAATTTCATTTACAAATAAAATTTTATATAATAAGATTATCTGTTTTGCTGAAGCAAATCTTGAAAACAAGATAATGTTTTATATATTTCATGTTTTTTACTTTGTAATTGAATAGACAGAAAACTAAAAAGTGAATATTAGATTCTAGTGAAAGTAGAATCTAATATATATATATATATATATCTAATATATATATAATCTAATATATATATATATATTGAATCTAATATATATATATTTATATATATATATATATATATATATATATATATATATATATATATATATATATA